>CAEGAF010134271.1:0-31494 GCA_903067075.1 Micropoecilia bifurca | reverse complement strand
ATGGATGGATGGATGGATGGATGGATGGATGGATGGATGGATGGATGGATGGATGGATGGATGGATGGATGGATGGGTCCACTGGCAGATAAATTTGCTTATAACAAGACAATTTCCCCATGATATAAGTGAAATAATTTGCCAATGCAACTAGAACTTTTCACCAAAATCAAGGAATTATTTACTGAAAACAAGCTTCTACGTATATCTATCTAATAAGCTACTATAATGTTACTTTTGTCTTAATTTGCTATTTGCACTAAAAACTAGATTAAAAAAAATCTTGTGTTTTTGCAGTGAGTTATTAGGAGTATATAAATGTTAAATAAAAGGGGTCCCAAGACTGAACCTTGTGGTTCTCCAAACGTCTGCTGGGAATGGAGCAAAAGGTGTTTTTTTTTTTTTTTTCAGAGCAACTAAAACGCCTTTCATTCAGATGCAGCTTTGGTTTAGCCTTTCCAGATATAGTTTGATCTTTTTCTAACTGTCGTGTCATGAACTTTAACCTTTAATCCGCTAACTGAGACGTGTAGAGACTGAGGGCGTCTGGTCGTCACTCTGAGCTTCACGTTTTGACCTCAGGATAAATCTGCTGGGACGTCCACTCTGGGAAGACTGACAGCTGTCTGGACACCTTTTCCTCTTGGGAATAATCCGGCTGTAGGATACTGGACTTTGGATAAACTTGATCTGTAGAACTCGGCTTGTTGTCCATCCTAATGCTGCCTTTTCCTTGTAAGGCAGCATTTCCTTGTTCTGTATTTTAATCTTGTTACAGATTTTCACACATTTAATAACCTGGTAAAGTTCAGATCTTTAGTATTTATCCTGGTATTTAGGGTTTGTGGCCTCAATGTTTAGTCTCAACTCAGGAAAATTAAAATATCCCTTAATTCTCTGCAGTTCATTACATTTTTATATGCATAAAAAGAATGATATGAATAAACTGCAAAATTAACTTTGACTGGTGTATTTTGCTAACAGACATATCGTTGGATACATGTGGAGATAGATACAGCGTCAATCATCTCCGTTAGTGAGAGAAGTAAACCAAACAAATATCATCCAAAAGACGCTCAGTGGCCCAGAAATACAGAAAAAAACCTGAAGAAAAGTGACCAAAGGTTAAAGGTTACATTTGTTTATTTTATGTTTTTTGTCCTGCTAACTCGTTTTGTAATTTATGTTTCTAAAATCTGTTCATCATAAACTCTGCTTTAGTGTTTGCTTCATGAATGTCACATGTGAATGAATGAACAGCCTGTTGCCATGGCAATGAATGACTGAATCCAGATCTGTTTATTCAGATTCAGCTCTCAAAATCTGTATTTTATTTATTTTTCATTAATGTACAGATGTCTGCTGTTTTAATTGATTTACAGTTTTTGAAGATTCTGGGATTTTTAGAGCAGGTGTGTCCAAACCTTTTGTAATTTTTCTACTCCACAATAAACCAAACATGCTGTAATAAACAAATAAAGTAGCCAGATATTTTGTTGTTGAAAAGGGATTTTTAAATTATTATCAATCTAAAACGTAAAAAAGGGTTTTGCAGGTTTGCATTACTAAAAGATGTTTTGCAAATTTTCCAGTTATCAATTGGAAAAAAATAGTACTAAGTTTAGTCAACATGGCAAATAAAATCAGGACTTCTTTCTTTTAAAAGCTTGCACATTTAGCCAAATTTATTAAGTTATGGCAGCAGGAATGTCAACTTTTGAATAAATGTCATCGGATGTATTCAGAGAATGTAAAGTATGATGATTTAACGACAAATAATTGATGGTTTTACCAACATTTTTCAATGTAAGATTTTACTTTTTCCTATTTAAAAATAGAAAGTCTCATTTACTTCAAACAGCTGTGCTGTGAAGCATCATTCTTGAATTAACGTCAAAGGCCAGACAGAATCAGTCCAGGTGCAGCACATGGCCCTCAAGCCGCACTTTGGACACCCCTGATCTGAAGGGTTAAGGAATCTCTGGTAACACTTTATTTAGAAGGATGTGCAAAAGACTGAAATGACATATAACACCAGTCAGGAATATGAAGGAATGTTTATTATAATGACATTTTAGTGTCATCATTTACTGAATGACCTGTTTTTAACGGGTTTTAGGTCACATTGATGTCATTTTTATGCACTCTTCTTCAAATAAAGTGTTAGTTTGAAAAACTTGAGGCCCCCAAACAGCATCTCGCTTGGGGCCCTCACAAAGCTAGAAACGGCCCTGCCAATATGCATAAGCATGAAAAAAGGTGTTTTTCCCATTTCCTGTGATCTAAAAAAAAAGAAGTGTTTTATAAGTCTGCTCAGGTTCCCTCTCTGCAACGAAATCATTCCTGTGATCCTCTTATCTCTTTGACAAGACTCACAAAAACAAGTGAGAAGGTCACCCCAAAGAAGCCGCTTTACTCCTGATAGAGCAACTTTCATTTGTCTCAAGTGCCACAAATAATGTTTAGATCAGCAGCCGCCATGCCAGAGGCGTTTGGAAGGTTACGACTTCAGGGCTGCAGCTGAAGCGCCTCGGTCCGAGGTGAGCGGCGCTTGATGGCCGCTGCCGTCTGTTCCTACAGGTACTTAACCCTGGATGAGCAGCTAATGAAGGAAACCATCCACAATATCTAAATAAGATGATCCTGCTAAACGCTGATGAGTCAGAGGAGGAAAGTATGGATTGTTATTGTTTGAGTGTTACTCAAGATGTTGACGTGTCATCAAGTGATGGGCAGACGACCCAAAAACTGTACTAAAGTAAGAGTAGCACAACTTTAACATGTTTTTACTCAAGTAAAAGTAAAAAGTAGCCAAACTGCCAAGAAATTACTCAAGTAAGAGTAAAAATGTTTTTGGTATTTCAAGCACTGTAGCAATTATCAATCATTTAAAATTACATAACTGGACTGACCAAAAATAAAATAAGTGAAAATTTTGGTATTTTAAGTACCTACACGACAATAATACTTACAAGTAAGAAAAAATAAATTCAGGCAAAAAATGTTTGTCCAAATCAATTTCATTCAATATAAAAATTATGGAATTTTAACAAAAACTGCAGGTGTGTGTCAAGTTTGTTTTCAGAGAATCCAGAAAGCTTAATGCAGTAAAAAGTCATTTTTTCAGAAACGTCACTGAAGTAAATGTAAGTAGTTCCTACCTCCGTCATGGACGACGTGCTGAAGGCCGAGCTCAGCAGTGACAGCCGCCAATGTAGAAACTGGGAAAAAACATTCAGTTAAAAAGTCGACAACATATTAAATCTGATCGCGCTGTAACGAAAAGCGAGTCGTGATAATAATAAGCTCTGATGGGGCCACTCTTATGGCCCATCGATTTCCAATAGCTGAGATCATAGAAAGCTGGGGGGGTAATTACACTGTGCAAGCAGAGGTCGTCCTGAGCAAATATCATTATCATCAGATTAGAATGAAAGGCTGGCGCGGGTCGAGCGCACGCGGGTGAAGGAGACCCAGAGGAGACGCTTCTCGGCACACATTTCTGACCCTTCATCTGTCTCAATGTCCCCGGCTCGCTCACAGCTCCCCGGGTCAGCCCTACATCACACTGACATAAACAAGAGGGGGTGGCAGGTCAGCGAGGCGCGCCCATTAATCAGCCCGAGACAAGGCGCATGATGAGAGTGATACCTCAGAGTGGCAAACAGATAAACAAGGTGACGACGCCGAGAGGAGAGCTGCGGCGGCGGCGGCGCCTCTGGAGCAGAACCCGGCCAGCGCCGGCTCGGGAAACAACAAGAAATTATTCAGAAACGCGCATGAAATGTCATCTATGAAAAAGTTATTCTATTAAATTCAATTTGACAGTTTTCTATGTGTTTGGAAAGGAGTATCAGGTAAATGAAGTTAAATTAGTTGAACTGGGGTTTGGTTATTAAATATACAAGAAGCGTTTGATCTGCTAACTCTAAAGAATAATGTTAATAAATAAAACTAGGATTAGATTCAAACACCAGGAAATGAGGGTTAAGTTGCTTCATTTCCCAATTCTCCTCTGAACAAATTATAAAATTGTTTTTTGACAATAATTTAGGTTTTTTTGGTGACTGGAAAATGAGCCAATTGTTAAGTCACATTCATTTGGCACTGTGCTGTAACCTAGCAACCAGAGCTGAGCTCCAGAATGTTTGGTCAGCTGGTTTTACCTCTGTATTCACTGTACAATGGCTACTGGAAAAGATAAGTGTTTTGTTGTTGAGTTATCATCCAGAAACTACTTCAACCAATCAATCAAGTCTATTTGTACAGCACATTTCAGCAACATGGTAGTTCAAAGGTTGTATTGGTGATCAAAACTGTAACATTTGTTACAATTTTTAATGGTTGTAGGATTTCCCTTTTGTCGGTTGTGAAAGACCATAAGTCATTTCTACCGTTTGACCTAGATTCTCGCGTTTGTTTTGGTTTTGTCTACCCAGAATGCCCTGAGTTGTAGTCCACTTCCTGTTTTTGGAGCACATCCATTCACTTCAAACAAATCGAGAATTAAGTTTCCAGGTGAACCAGAGTTCGTTTTTCAGGTTTGCATCAGAGTTGGATTACACACTCACATCTCCCCAATCCAACCAGAAAAACAAACTAGAGCTGGATTGAAGTGGACTGAACAGTTCTTGTGCGAACGCACTTAGAGGGGACCCTGGGGTTCACCGTGAACTTTCACTTGGTTCTCCCTTCCTCCAGAGCAGAGATCCTAGGCAACCCGGCAAGAGGTCAGAAGTGCCACAGTGATGAGTCCCTGATGTCTCTATCTGTGCATCTCGGCGTGGGAGCTGACCGAGCCACCTGCATTAACATAAACAAGGCGGACTGCTGGGGTCCGCCTGTCAGGCGCTGTCACTGTGGAGGACAGAGGAGAGACGCCTCTGCATTAACCTCCAGGCTTATCTCACTCTCTGTGCGTTCCACAAAAAAGTGGGGATTAGTGCTCAGTCAGGAATTGCTTTTGGGTCCTTGTCACTCCGGCACGATTACTGAACTCCCTCTTCTATACTCACACTATTATTTTCATCTCCCTCTTCCACTCTTCCCAAACGGAGGGAATCCCTGAGGCTTAAGCATGGCAACCCAGCGGGTCTGAGCTGCTTTGATTTTTGGTGTCACCTTCGGTGAGAAGTTCTCCCTGCTGTGATTTTTACCTTTCCTTCAGCCATTTTAATACATCTGTGCAGTACGATGACACAAAAGGCTAAATTGATGCTTTTTGGTGCGAGAGCATCAGACTCTTTGGAATAAGGACAAACACACTGAGGACTCTTTGCTGGCCTGAAATAGATTTATCCTGAACCATAAAGATTCATTTTATGCAATAAGAAAAAGAAATAAATTCATCTTTCAGTCACTACTCACTGCAAAAACACAAAATGTCACCAAGTATCTGTGTAAATATTTTTAGTGCAAATATCTCAGTACACTTGAAATAAGACAAAACTAACCTACAAGAAACTTTTCAGCAAGATACAGGATTTTGGTTTAAGTCAGTAATTCCTTAATCTTGATGAAAAAGTTCCACTGCCAGATTATTTGACTTATAAAGACATTTTTCTGTGCTGTAAGTGAACTCTGCAAATTGAACTAGAACCTTTTTATCAATTAAGAAATTATTGACTAACAAGCTCATATTTGTTGCTGAAAAGTTATCTTGTCTTATTTCAAATTAACAAATTTATTTGCAGTAGAAACTAGACAAAAATACTTGGTAAGATTTTATGTTTTTTGCAGTGCACAGATCATACGTGACAAACATAGACATTTAAAATGTTCAGTTTTTACACATATAACATGATTTCACTTTATTCCAGCTTCTGTAATATTTCCAAATAACATCACATAATGTGAAAATGGAACAGTTTAGAAACGGTTTACATTTCTTTCCTTGATAGTTGGTCAGAATAGAAAAAAATAAAAACAGCTTTTACTGTCACAGAGGGAAAATCCATGTGCAGGAACAGCAACAAGTAGATAAGTTAGCACAAAAAAGTTCTTAAAAGTATTAAAAACAATATATGAAAAGCAAGATTAACAATAACAACAATAGTATTTATAATAATTATGTTAATAATGTCCAGTTATTGCAAAATAATATCGCTATCCAAGGGAATGAATGTTCTGATGATTTTGGGGCTTTAAAAAATTGTCTTTATTTAATCTTAATAAAAAATCCCTAGAGGTATAATTGAACCTGAAACACAGCAGACATCAGATCTATGCAACAAGAAAACATTTCAACTTTGAACAAAGAGCTGGACGTAGAAACGCAGCTGCAATAAAGAAACTATAGAAACTGAAAGCTGAGAGGATTCAGACTGACTTTTAGAAAAACATAAAGAAAAGATTTTTCATTTTATTCCAAGGTTGAAACCTTGTTATTAAACTTTGCATTTTAGAAGACGTATTGATTCTCAGTTGGTCTAAAATTAAATGGGAACGACGGAACGTGACCTTTCTTTCCTGAACCTTTTCTCCGGCTGCAGCGGCAGAAGGACTTTCTTTCTCCTGCCGTTACTGTATTTGCTGAGCGTATTCTTGTATTCTTGACATCTCGGCCTTGGTGATGTCCAACACAAAGGAGGCGCAAACTCCGCCGCTCCCAACAGGGATGGAGCGTGAAAAAGAAAGGCGCTTCGCTTTGTGAGCCGAGGCATGTCTAGCAAACTGACAAAAAACTTAAGATGGTCGATTTCTGCTGCTTTCTGGACTCAGTTTGCATCCAAACTTAACATCCAGTAGTGATGTTCAATAACACATATTTCATCTGCGATTCAACACTGAGTGAATTTAAAGCTGGTATTGATGATAATGATCCAATACTCAAAAACACTTCATGTGTCTGGAAAATCTATAAACAAATGGACCTTATTCTAAATTGCGTATTTTGAAGTACAGTGAGATACACTGTCTGTTATTTTAGACAGAAGAAAATTATACAAACTTAAAAAAAAAAGAAAATGCATGAAATAATAACCCGACTGAAATGAATCCTTGTTTTACTATTAAAACTACTATAAAATTAAAGCTTGCATTATAATAGTCATTACAAAAATATATTAAGTTGGAAATATTGACCATAATTGAAGCTTTTCATAATTTACATGTTTCTGGTTTTGCCTTCTAACTAAAATCAGCCAATCAGAGCCAAGAGGCGGGTCTTAGCGCTGTCAATCACACACTGGTGTGGCACTGTTCATTCCCCCTCCTCTAGAGAGTTAACAAATGTTAACTGGTGCTCTAGATAGTTAGTATGAACACTAATGATGATATACATGTGAGTTTATGAGAGGGATTGGCAGCGCTAAGACCCGCCTCCTGACTCTGATTGGTTGTTTTTGGTGCATTTCTTCAGATAGCAATATTAGCTCAACGAGGATGTGGAGGAGTTTCACTGATTATCTCATAAACTGTCACAAAATGCTGACATTTTTAACAAATATGTAAAATATAAACTGCAGCTTTAAGGAGCAGTGGCATATTTGCTATTTTCCAAAAAGATACATTATCCCAAATGATTGAAGTATATAAAGTATTGCTACTGTAACTTCAGAATCAATTCTAAAGCATAAAGATCTGGTATCAGAGGTTTCGATATTTCAGCATCATTCCACACATCACCAGCTTCCAGAGCTGCAGACGAAATCCATACGGCAGGACCTGAAGGCCTAATCAAACTCAGAGCAAGAGGGGAGCCAATAACTGCTTAATTACTAATGAGAATAATGACAATAATAATCAGACGGCTCTGCAGCCAGCGTGGCGGAGAGGCAGAGGCTCACCGAGGGAGATCTGCCTTCAAGCAAGGCAGCAATTAGGGCAGAAGCTGAGGAGGCAGCTGGTGGCAAAGACTTGAGATGAGCTGCAAACACCGACTCAGAGTTGTCCAACACCTCTTCCTCCGCAGCATCATCATCATCAGCTGCTGCTGCTGACAGCACTGCCTTTCATTATGGGAGTCCTGCATGTGTGGAGATCTGGGGAAACTCGCATGAAAACCCGTCGACTCGCTGCACAACAAAGCTGATGAACTGGTGCCGCCTTGGACTGATTTCAGCCAACTCATGAAATATTTATTTTACAATTTTATGATTTAGTAGAAATCACAACAGGACAAAACCTAGTCTTTCCTAGATGTCTATAAATGTGGTGTGAAATTAAAGACGCAAACTATGAATCAAAGTTATTTTAGTTAACTATAATGAATGAAATAGAAACTTGAAAAATTGAGAAAACATATTGTCAATAACTGAAATAAATAAAAACAGTAATTAATAGAGAAAAACAATATCTGAAACTATATTGTGCTTTTATAGACTAAAACAAACTGAAATTATAAACATAATAATCTTTGTTTTTGTGTTTAAAAATATATTTTTAGCTTTTCAAACTGATGTGGAATTGATTTTTCCACATATGTACCAAGTTTTTCATTTTACTCACTAGTTTGTCACCTTCAGTTCTGTGTCAACTCCATCAGGTGGACTTTTTATGGTTTTTTGTTTTAAATAATATTTATTTTGTTTCTTGAGAAGCATTTGTCTGTAAAATGAGTAAAAATATTACTAATAGGGTCATTAAAAAATTTTTTTTATGTATTTTTGTCAGATGGTGATGACAACGTTCTAGGTCTGGTCGATTAAAAATGTAATTAAAAAAAATGTTCCAACTGGGAGTCTGTACCTCAGCATCTTTACATTCCCAAAACATTATTTGTCATATTTGCATACATAAGGTTGAGAAATAACAAAAAACATTATGGGGAAATTAAAACACATTTTATCCCTATTCTCAAGAATCTCTGTTATCTATTTCTGTACTGGTTTCAGTGTTTAGTTTTTTTTTTTTACTTGTGTATGGAAAGGTTAAAAATGGCAGAAAAATAAATAAATATTTAAATTGTGGCTTCACGTCACTGACGGCTGCCATGTTTACTGACCCTCCTCCTCGACTTCCTCCTGCTGCATCCAGCTCTCAGTCAGCGCAGCGTCAAACGTGGGGAAACACTCAATTTCTGTAATAGCTTGAAATGGAGTAAATATCACTCACCCCCCTGCATTTGTTACTCATTCAGCCCCGTTATCACTTGCTGCCTAATTTCCTGGTGCTCTGACAAAGGCAGAAGGCGTTTCCATGGAGAGGAAACCCTTGCGGTTTTTCGTGCTCCTCTCAGCTTGGCGCTCTGTTCATTTCACAGCAATTATCTTGAGTCATTCCACACATTCTGCCACAGAAACTCAAGGGAAGGACCTTTCAGCTAATTGCTTTCAAATGGAAATAAAAAAAATAATAATCACATGGCTACTTTGTCAAAATGACTCTTGGTATGCAGCGTTTGGTTGGGGAAATTGATGTGGGATTCCTTTTAATGCCCCATTTACAACGGATGACTCTCTATTTTCAGATAAAAACATTTTGTGGTGAAGTCCTGACACTGTAAACCCTCATGCTTTAGCTAAGTACTTCCTTTAACCTCCACAGGTCTATTTTTGTTCGAGCAGGAGTGGGACTGAGCTGTGAAAGTATGTTTTGAATGGATATAAATGCTGCTATTCATTACAGAATTAATATTTAATGTGTGTTTCAGTTGGTTCTGTCTTCACACACTCGCACACTCATTTATCATCTGGGTTATTTGACTTTTTACTCCAGTCAGGAAGTAAAAAATAGAGCTTACAGTAATTAAAAAGGAGCCGAGTGTAGGAACAAACAATCCGTCATGAATTATCCGACATCTTGAGCTCAAATGTTGGAGAAACACATTATTGGAAGTGGGAAAAGCTTTAAAAATGTAGAAATATGGCTGCAGGTGGGGAGATTGGGTAATGATGCCCTGGAGCGTCGGAGACAGAAGTTTTACGCAGCAGATAGATGAGCTGCAGACTGCGGAGGTCTTCTCTAAACGTCTTTATAGAGCTGCTGAGAGTTGAGGAGAGCTACTGAAGAACTATATGGAAAAACCAGTAATGTCCCACCAGAGCTGGAACCAAGTAATCATCTTACACAGGTGAGTTGCAAGAATTTTCACTTCAGTCTTGAGTTAAGATGTAAAAAAAAAAATCCTGAACATGTTTGGAGTAATTTGATCAAACAGAAGAGCAGAAAGTAGAGAAAATCAGGTTTCATCAATATAAGAAGCATACATATTAACACTAACTTAAATGACACAAAAACAGAAGCTACACTTCAAAATAACCAAATTCTACCAATTATTATTGTCTCGTTATAAAGGCATATATCTTCATGTAATGGTGGAAAATAACAGATCTATCTGGCATCACTGGTGGCCATGCTAACTAGCTTTAGCATTCATAGCAAGCTACGTTATGTTGAACCAGCTGAAGCTTAGCAAACAGCAAGGGGGAGTAGGTGAGCATGAGAGTGATTGACAGCGCTAAGACCCTCCTCCTGTATGGAGAGGTATTTCAGCCAAAATTAAATAAATAAATAAATAAATAAATAGGTGAAATAAATCAAAAATGAGTAAAATAAATCAAAAAATGAAGAAAATGAGTGAAATAAATAAAAAAATTGTTAAATAAATAATTTAGCTTTTTCATTAACCCAATTTTTCATTTATTTATTTTCATTTACCCATTTTTCATTAATCTATTTTTTATTTAAACATGTTTTAATTCATTTTTTTTTATTTCACCCATTTCATTTATTTATTTAATTTTGGCTGAAATGGCTCTCCATATTCCTGCCTCTGATTGGTTGCTACTGCAGTAAACATTGGAAAAAGGCAGAGGAGCTACATTTTTCCACAGATTATCTGACATTCATTTAAACAAATATGTAAAAAATACATATTAATTTTTACAAAAGTTGCTGCAGCTTTAACGATCTGCTGCTGTTGCATCAACCTTCCAGATCTCTCAGGTCTCCTGGTTCTGGTTCTGCTCTGCATCCCTAGAACCAGAACCAAAAATGGAGAAGCAGCTTTCAGCTTCTGTGCACCATGAATCTGGAACAAACTTCCAGAAAACAGCCGAAACACAGAGTTTCTTCAAATCAAAGCAAATAAACCAGCTGTTTAGAGCTGCTTTTGGTTAATAATAACTGGAACTTCATCAAGTTTTTCTGTATTTCAACTTGTTTCAATGATATTTTATGTTCCCAACATGCTGAATTGTCTTATTAGTAAGTTGTAACATTTTTACAGGACATCATTGCTACCTTTTACTCTGAGTGAAGAGGTCGGTCTGAGCCGTTTCTGTACAGTTTCAACTTTTCCGACAGAAAGTGCTGCGGACTCGGAGTTAGTGAAAGTTGTGTTTTTCGCCCACTTTAAGCTGCAGGAGTCACTGCAGGTTCGCGTCCTCGTGCCAGAGGAGGAAGCACCATCTTCTGCTGCAGAACCGAAGTGGCGAGAAAGAGAAAGTCTGCCAAACAGCCAGGAATTACGGCTGTCACAGTTACAGATGATGAGCAGTCACAGATGATGAGCTCAAAAAAGGCAGCCTGAAAAATGCTAACTGTCAGAGAAAATGAGTCTCACTGCTTCAAGAAGCTGTCAGGAGAGAGTGTGGGTCTGTGACTGATAAACACAATACACAAACGATGCTTTTAAGCATTCTCACGTTTCATGTTTCACTTAGAGAAGAGAAAAAGCTTTAAATGATGAGGACAGTGTCATGCTTGGATTAATGGCATCTCAGGAAAAGGCTGGAGTTCACCACGGATACGGAAAGTTTTCAAATGCTTTTAAAGTTTCCCCCACTTTGTTAAATTTTAAACTCGTTCATTTTCTGTTTGTTTTTGTGTTTATATTCTCCCATCATGTCAAAGATAACAGTAATAGCAGCAGGTTTTGGTTGAAGTTCAGGAAAAATGTCTCTTTGACAAAAGTTTTATGCTTATAAAAAATAAACTGTGGCCCAAAGTGTTTAAAAGTTGTGATCCAGTCCTCATTTATTTGCAAGATTTTGTCATCTTGTAGTCTAACAAGAACATCTAAAGGATTTCTGAGACTTTTTCTACGCTTTTAAGGCGTCAACTACTTTTCTACTTATTTCCAGTTTGTGTTTTTAACCCAGGGGTGTCAAATATACCTTAAAGGGGATCTTTTCTGCAAAATTAATTTTTGATGTTTCCATTTGATTTTCTGTTGTTTTTAAAAACTTCTAAAAAAAGTTATATGTTGATGTTTTTTTGGTGAAAACCAGCCGTTTCAAAAACCTCCTGAATGTTTAGTCACATTCCACGGGCGCTGCACTGTTGCCAAGCAACCACAGCAGAGCCCAGCCCGTTCCCTAGCAACCCCGGCAGAGTTCCACCCGTTACCTAGCAACCCAACACACAAAAATCCAAGCATTTTTAAAGAAATAACAGTATAGATAAAGTAAAAATAAATACTACCCTTTAGCATGAAGCACAGTTGGGTACATTTTCGATTAAAACATTTTTTTTCCCCCCCTCCAACATTTTACGGTGAAACTAAGAAGCAGATGCAGAAGTTTGAGTGAAACATGTAAAAACTATGTTCACAGAAACAAACGGCGAGATACAAGGCAAATTAAACTGTCTGAAGGAACATCGCGCTCATCTTTTCTCCCAGATTTGTGACACGATTCAAGAGGAAAGTCCTGTTTAATGGATGTTCACACAAAAGAGCGCTTGCCAACAGATCAGTGAGTGCTGGACTTTTATCTTTCATTATGGAGTCCCAGCTGTGATAAACCCTCCTGTCGTTTCAAGCTGATTCACAGTGAGAGAACATTTTCTAGAAGGATGATGACAAGGAGGTTTTGGATCCTCAAAATGTGAAAACATGGAGCATTTTTCTTGATAAAAGAAACTATACTGGAGCTTAAACATGTTTGTGTGTTTATTCACTTCAACATCTGTGAGTAAAAGTTAGATAAATAGCAAAAAATATTTTTAATCTATCAGTGATGTTCATGACATTTTCTTTCTATCCAAGTCAAGTTTCGCAGTACGTTAAGAATCCATTTGACCTTTGACCTAAATTATTAGATGAACATCTGATATTTGTTATTAAGGCAAGTATGGCTATCTATTAGAATTGAAGTTAGCATACAAAAACTGAAAGATGTATGTAATTTCTAAAATTGATCAAAAGTATTTACATAGTCAAAAAAGAAAGCAATTTGTTTCATCTTCTAACAAAAAAAGTCTGAATTCTGAGATTAAAGTCCAAATTCTGAGAAAAACAATTTTCTTTTTTTCCAGTGGCACTAATCTTCCTCCGTAGCATTAACATTCAAACAGCCGCTGAACGTGAACAGTTTATAAAACCTCTTCTATTTTTTCATGCTTTTTCAGTCCCTACACAATTATCTGTCACTTCAAAGTAATTAGGTCAAAATGCAATAAATCATTCAAGTCATTTCTCTCATATTTATTTATCTGGCCATGTATGCAGGAACAGCGCCAGCGTTTTGTAAGAGGCTAAATTTGGTGCTGAACCAGGTTAAGAGCAGAAGGTCTGGATTTTTAACTACAGCACCAAGCTGCAGCAGAGAGGCTGATGGTGGTGGGAGGTGAGAAGAGGCAGCTGATGTTCCTCTCCAGGAGAGGAAGGCCTGTTCTGGAGAGGATGAGTGGAAAGATCTCTGAGTCAGAGCGAGTGGGGAGGCGTCAGGATATTATTAGGGAGGTGATCCTGCTGCCTCCTGTTGGAGCTGGAATAAACCAGAAGACCCACCTGTAATTCCCAACAGATTATAGACCCGGTGACACTTTCGACTGTTGACAAAAGCATGGAGATAAATTGGGGACATAAAGTTTGTTCAAAAGGAAAAGAAAAAAATTAACTGAAGAAAAAATACCCCACATCATTCTGAAACTGAAAAAAATCCATCTAGAAAAACGTAAAACTGAATTATTTTTACAAAAACAGTGGAACTGAACAATAAAATAATTTTGAATCTCAAAAAAGGTTTGACATCGATACAATTATTTTGAGATGGAAACAAAAAAAATCAAACTAAAGAATCATTTTAAAAACTTTTTCTTGTTTCAGATTTCTGCCAATAAATCTGAAATGTAAAATAACAATTTTGAATCAGAAAAGCAGTTTTAGTCTTCTTTTTAGGTTCAATATTGTTTTTCAGATTGAATTTCTATTTTCTGTTAGCAACTTTTTTTTTTAATTCCCGTTTCAAAATGATTGTTCAATTTAAATTTTTATTTTGTTGAACAAACATTTTGACATTATTTAGCTCCATAGTACGACAACCAAGTTAACATCTTTTGCAAGCAAGAGAGCAGACAGTTGCTATGACAACAATAGACAAGATTAGTATGTAACTTGTAAACAATTACATTACAACTATCACTGGATTATAGTTTCTGAGTACTCTACACACCTCTGTGGAATACTAAGTACTAAATACTAATATCAGTGATATTTGCTGTAGAACCTGGTCTTGAATTAGCAAAACTAGCTTAGCTGATGTAGCTTTTAGCTGCTAGTTAAGTCGGAGATGTAGCCTATTTTTTCCCACGTGTATTTACTCTGCCAGCCACCAGAGCCTCGATGTTCATGTGAAGAGTTTGTACTACGTCCTGTACAAACTGATTGTATGCAGGGATTTCAGCTCATATGGGGCCGACATCAAATGTTTGTTCTTTCTCACAGCAGTTATGGTTTGTCTGATTCTTTTGGTCTTTTTCTTGTTAAAAACTTTTCCCATTTCTTGCTTGCAACACTAGCTAGAGGAGCAAAACAAATGAGAATCAAAAATGGAATTTAAATTATTTTAATTTATATTTTATTTTTAAAATGCTTTAATAACAGAAAACCAAAAATATGATGAATATCAATATTCATTATATATTTTTTTTAAGGTTTTAAAAAATATATATATATGGGATTAATTTTTTTCAAGTTTGGCAACTTTTGGAGTGTCTCACTCAAAAAGTGGCCCCTTTTGTAAAAAAAAAACCCTGAATTAGCCCATCACCGTCTCCTCAGGTACGTTAGTTACCTGAAAGACTGACAATCTGCTGCAGAACAATAAAAGAAACCCGACTGAGGAGCTGCTTTGTTATTCCGCGGCTCTACAGACTCCGTTTTATCTTGAGTGAAACAGCCACAGTGTGTTTAATCTCCGGTTTAAATGCACTTTAAGAAATGATGGAAAGTAAAGCAGAGGGACGGAAATGTCACTGATGAACACCTTTTTTTTAAGCTTTGTGCAAAACATAAAGGCTGAGCGAAACTGTTAATGAATTGTCCTCGGAGTGGAAGATCAGAGCAGCCAAACGAATTTCATATCACACCTAAAGACCTGGCATTTAATTAAAGTGGCCTGAAAAATGGCTGCTTGGTTGGCTGACAACAGTTTCTCTTGAAGCAAATTAAAGAAATCAATTACTGCCGTGTGAAAGTGTAATGCCAGCGCACCGGAGCCCCACAGTGCCACAGTGAGACACCAGGCCAATGAGAACATGGAGGAGGAAGAGGAGGAAGAGGAGGTGCCACATGTGACGGGCTGGGCTGCAGAGTTTATCACGTCAACCTGGTACTGAGCCCAAACGGGCCCACGCGCTGGAACCGAGCCGCAAATCAGCCGGGCTGCCTCCACAAGCCCGAGCCTCCTCCACTCCTCCACTCCTTCTTACTCATCCTCTCACCTTCGCTGTGGCTCACACACATTCACAGCAAACACATATGCTGCGCAGGTCCAGCCTGTTCAAAATAGCCGTCAGATTCCCTCACACATAAACACGGCCCACCACAAATATGTAAGGACACTTCAAGCCGGGTTGTTGTAAAGTTGGGAGACGTGTGATCAGCCATGAGGGAAGGTTTTCCTCCAGATTTTTACCAGAACCGACCAGAAGGTGAGCAGGAATCAGTTAGTCTGGGAGAAGCAGCAGCTCAGTCACAGGCAGCACAGCTTTCCTGAAACTTGTTGGAAATTAGCTGATACTTTTGTGTAAGTTACCAACATTGGTGGAGAAAGTACTCAAATACAGAACTTAAAGGGACGTGTGCAAAATCCACTTTTTTTATCCCTTCAACACATTTTTTGTCTTTTTTTTTGTACAAGTGTTAATCAGAACATAAAGCCTTACATCATCCAGCTAAACAGCTGAAGACATTTTAACATTTTTCTCTGCAGGGTCTTTGTGCTGAATCCTTCCTTCATGAATCAAACCCAACATGAACCCTGAACTGAAACAACCCTGCTGAACGTTACATAACCGTCTTTAATTTACTTGGAGGAAACTTCAGCTCTTTTTTTGTTTTGTTTAATGAACAAGCTTTTAGTGTACAAGATAAAGGAAGAATGTTTGGGTTAATTTGCATTTTATTGTGCGGAAGCTTGTTGAAGCATCTGGCTTTGACAGCCTCTTTGTTTCTTGATGCCTCAGCTACTTTTGTCTGCAGCCCATTTAATTTTCGGACCCCTAATTAAGAACAATTAAAGACATTTCATAAGTTTCAAAGGCTTTTATCAGAAAATACATCAAATTTCTATGAAGGTTCAATATTTCAAGCGTTCTTCATAACTTCTGTTGTTCTTTCTGGTCATGTTAGAGACAAAAACGTATCTAGGAATCGATTAATCGTGAATTGGAGTGTGCAAAGTGAAACAGCAGCACACTCTGAGCAATAATTAAGCCAAAACTACTGAAATATAATAGAAATTTTGCCTTGAAGATAAAAAACAAAAAAAAACTAAAATATTTGTCTATACATATGTTTTATCCCTCAACTTTTTAAATTGATTAATACAAAATATATTCAAATATCAGCCTCAGTCTGTGTTGATATCAAATTTAGCAGAAAGAGCTTTTTAAATCTGTCATTCATGTATCAACATGAAGATGTTCGTCCTCTCAGATGCTACAAAGCTCCACTTTCAATGCTGCAGTTTTTCTCTGCAGCTAACAGTCTGAATCACAAGAAAACAATGATTTCATCACATCGTCTCGTTGTTTGTACCAACCAGTCCGCTGAAGAGCTTGATGGAGTGATTTCAGCTGCAATCTCCCGCAGGTTCACCTGAGATGATGACACGTCCTCCTGACACGAAGCTAGCAGATTATTTTTGGGCCAAAATGCAGACAGAATATAAACTGAAGCTTGAAAACAAGATCCGTGCCTCTTGCTCCACTTATGTGTGAACAGCAGCAAATTGATTAAATCAGTGAATGTTAAGCATTTTGAACTTTATGAATCCAGTAACTGATTCAGTGGTTCCACTGTATCAGGGTGTCCAAAGTGTGGGGCGGGGGCCATTTTTTGCCCGTGGGCTGATTCTCTGAGGATCTCCAAGCCTTTTGTCGTTTCTTTTTAGATTTGAAGTAAACAAATTACATCCATCCAGTGACTTTCACTCAAAAGCAGACCTTCCTGCACCTACACCTGTTTTTAATTCATTTATTAAACTTTACTAAATTGAGCAAGGTATTTTAAAATAAAGAGTCGTCCAAACCCTGGTTCTGTTGATGAGAATAGATCAATTGTTTTGACTTCAAGCCCTATAAACCTGAAAACAAGATCCTTTACTAAACGTCTAAAACTCCTTTTTAACTTTTGGATCATTTCTTCAGTTATGAGACATTTTTCTCACTTTACAGATGAAATAATCTGTCAATGGATCTAGTACATTTTCAAAAATATTTAAAAAGTTATTTGTAAGTTGGCTTTGTCTTATTTCAAGTGTAGTAAGATATTTGCACTAAAAACTAGTCATAAATACTTGGTAGGATTTCATGTTTTGTGCAGTGAAGTGACCCATTATGGCCACAGAAAGCTTTATTAATAACAGGTATCAGACCTGAAGAGTCCGAATCATCTGGATTCCTCACATAAAGCTGTCAGAGATCATTTTTCTATCTAAAGCAAACACATTTTCTTCATACAAAGAGAACAACATTTATGTGCGTCTGATTGGTCTAGAGAGTCAGAATAACGAGAAGCAGGGAGGTAAAAGTACATTATGAACATTAGTTTTAGTTGATCATTGACCAGAAGTCTGATTATTTTCCAGTAACTCCAGGTCCAACTGAAGACAAATCTCCACTGAACAGATAATAATTACATGCTACAGCTGCAACCTGTTGAAGGAAAAGCTGCTATAATATGGAAATATTTGTTGTCACTTTCCTGCCGCTGAGTTTTAATAATGTATGTTGCGTGTGCTGCGCTGTGCACTTCAGGTGGAAACGACTGCAGCCTCTCTATATGTTAATCTCACTGTTATCAAATCAATGTCAGCGCACATTACAGCAGCCGTATTCACTGTGAGGCTTTGTTCAGCCGCAGACAGACGCTCAAGGTCAGCGGCGGTTTGACGAAGCGCTGACACGGCCGTTCATGTTCGCCGTGCAAACCAGCAGCGACTTGAATGACAGGGATGGTTTTTAGTTAAAGGACGGGGAATCTTCTGCTCTCTGCTGTCATCACATGTTTACAGTACGTAGGAACAGAGCCGACACCGGGAGCCACGCTGGGATGTCTGCAGGTATGAATGTGCGACAGGCGAGAAGAGTCCGGTCCCTATGGCAACATGGGGTCAGCAGCATCCATCACCTTTTACATTCAGGAGTGCCAAACTCATTTTCATCTTGGGCCAAATCAAGATCATGGATGTTTTTACAGCTGGAAACTGGAGATCAGGCTGAAATCTGACCTAAACATTCAGAGTCACGTAAAGACAGTCACAAAGTCGACCTTCTATCACCAGAAGAACATTTCCAGGAGTAGACTAATGTCCCAACTAGATCTAGAGAAACTGATCCATGCATTTATCTTTAATCGCACTGATTACTGCAACAGGTCTGCCTAAAAAAACAATCCTCCACCTGATCCAGAACGCTGCTGCTGGAGTTCTGACTAAAGGCAAAGCAGATCACACTGAGAGAATAGACTTTAAAATACTGCAGTTAGTTTACAAATCACTAAATGGCTTGGTTATTGTACAAAAATTAAATAACAAAAATCTGAAACTCAATATCTTACAATGCTAATTATCTGATACCGATACTGACTTGGTATCAATATTTTCAGTATCATCTAATTAGGATGCTGCTACTACCTAATCTGCAAATCTTCATTTATCCATTTACCTGCTTAATCATCTATCTATGTAACTACATTTACTTATCTGGGTAACTATTTATGTTCATATATCCATCTATTTCTTTATCTGTGTACTTACTTACCTACTGATATATACATTTGTTTGGGAAACAGCTGAAATAAAACCAAACATTTGGTCTTCATATATTCATTCTCCTTTTTTGGCTTCAATGTTTTCTTTTATAAACTAGCAAGTAATTTCAAAAATACATTCCAACCACAAACCAAACCCAGTTTCTCCTGCTTTTCTTATTTCTGAATGCTGCCTGTTTTGACCTCGGTTTCATAAATAAATATATTTTCTTCATATTTTCGCAGCCCGGAGCCATCAAAGTTTACTGGAGTAAAACAGCTTCATGATGGCACTTGATAGAGGGAAGCTTCACATTTTATTCATTATCTGAAAGCTCATTTACTTTCACAGCATTGCATTGTTTTCATGCTGTCATATGAAAAATTACTTCTAATTAACCAATATGACAATAATTGTTTCTCCTCTGTTCTTCCCATCTCTCCCCATATGTCCTTGTACTTGCTAAAGGTGGAGCAGTTGTTACCAATTAGTGTGAGTTAACACCCAGCCAGATAAAAGGAACAAGAGACCATTGATCCGTGGAAATAATGCAAAAACCCATGAAGGAGTTTCTAAATTAAGAACCTAAACGCCACTGAAAAATAATACTAACATCTGATTTAAATACCTGTTCTTTAGTTTTGAGTTATGAGTCTTAATACATTTATGGAAATCCAGAAAAAAAAATTCAGTTCTACGGTTAATCTGATTTTACTTTAGCTTTTATGTGAAAACAGCACAAAAGAAACAAGACCTGAATATGGTGGACGATTGTTATATTAAACAGTGGAGTCTGATTTAATGTCAGACCAAGAGAAAAACGTGTTTTTAACGTTTTATCAAATAAAATGGTAGAAATTGTAAATTTTCTACAATAAACATACAGAAAAAAATCTATATTTTTACATGTTAATGGCTAATGTAAGATGCTCGTCTGTGAGTGAAATCTGGAGCAGTCTGAATGCTCCAGCCCGCTCCAAAAGCAGGAAATGGACTACAGCACAGGGCATTCTGGGTAAATACAATCAAAACAAGCTAGCGCTAGCGGAAGAAACTTTGGTTTTTAGCCAAAGAAAAATGAAAAATCCTCAACTGCTAAAATCTGATGCCGCTACGTTTTTGTTTACTTTTTAGTGAAAAATGAAGTCATGCTCAGTGTCTTCTTCATGTTGTTTCCTTCAGTGGTTCTTGGTGCAGCGCCACCACGGGTGAGGAGGGGAATTGCATCCATCCATTTTTGGTGCACCCTGGTCCCTTGGTGGGGTCTGGAGGTGCTGGCGCCTCTCCAGCTGATGTTCTGGGCGAGAGGCGGGGTCACCTGGGCAGGTCGCCAGTCTGACGCACACAGAGACAGACAGGACAAACAACCATGCACACACACACACTCTCACACCTGGGGGCAATTTGGAGAGGCCAATCAACCTGACAGTCATGTTTTTGGACTGTGGGAGGAAGCCAGAGTACCTGGAGAAAACCCAACATGCACAAGGACAACATGGAGACTCCATGCAGAGGGACCGGGGCCGGGAATCAAACCCAGAGCTTTCTTGCTGCAAGGCAACAGCTCTACCAACTGCGCTACTGTGCAGCCCCTATTATTATTATATTATTATTATTATCATCAGTGTTCTGCCTGCTTTAACCATGTCACGTTTTCTCCGCCATGCCAGCTGCTAAACGAACCGCTTCACGCTCGTCCTCCCTGATTTCTGCGACACATTTCGGTTTGTGTTTACGATCCCACAGATGGTTCTGACTTTATTTCCCCCCTTTTCATTGAACGCAGCCAAACAAGGTAGAACTGCACAGTGGGTTTCTACAGCATGACGGCGATTAAGTATGTCGAACAGCCCCGTTAAAATGCTACATTTGTAGCGGTTATTTACTACACATGCACTTCCAGTCGAGTTTCCCTGCGGTTTGGAGGTTTACACTTGGACCTGCATGCACATAATCTGATAAAAAGCCATTCATGCATTAAAAGTTTGTTTGCACACAATTCAAAACGCATCGATCACAACACGCTGGCATGAACTTGATGGTCTACTTCCAGCCACAGCGGGGAGCAGAGCCTCCATTCAAACTCCAAAGTGAGCTGAATACAGATGCAGCCGAGGATTTGTTTTCATCCTGCAGAGGTGTGGTTGTGTTTATGTATTTTAAATTTGGATCTCACTCGTCTTTCATCAGCAATTCTGATTCAAGATTAGGCGTGTGGGAAAGTCTGCTGGTTTCTCAGGCGAATTGGAGAGTGAGGTGCAACCTGACAACATCCATCAGACTCCTCAGACTTTAAAATGTGGGTTATTTAAACTTCTGGAGAAAAATAAATGTTGTTTTTTGTTTGTTTTAAAAGCTTGATTTTAAACATTTTGGTGACATTTAGCTCCTTTGTATAAAGATTAGAGTAAATCCTTGCATCCAGGAGGCATTAAAGATGAAACACAGCAAACATTTTATTTCTAAAAATGCAGTTCAGAGCTGAGTCTGGAGCAACTAAAAAGGCTTTAACAGGATTAGACAAAAACATATTTCCTTCGTATTCATCTTTTCATCTCGGTTTGAAAGGTCTAATCTTCTAAGATTTATGTCATCAAATAGAAAATACCGTTCGGAGGCCGAGACAGTAAACTGTGTTTGCCCCCTTACAGATTTCTTCTTCTGCTTTCTCCTTCAACCTTTCCTAACAAGAAATAATTCTTCTAATTGCCCAGTTATGAACTTTAACCTTTGACCTGCTAATTGAGGTCTGTTTTGGGTTTTTGGTGCAATTGCTACCAATAGTTGCATTTCCATTGAGCACATTGACATTTTGAAAATAAATTTGCTTAACCGAAAAACGACCAATTAAAAAAATTAAAAAAAAAAAAAAACTTAGAAAAAGAACAATCAGCCAAGGAAAATATGTTATTTCAAATCTGAATTGATGTTTTGCTTTGACTCTTTGAGAAATCTGAGCTCATAATACAAACTCCTAAGACCAGCTGTAAACGGCATAATGAGGAGCATTGTTGTGCTGAGGCAGAGCTTCTTAAAGAGACAGAGGTAGAATTTCAAGGCGTCAAATTGCAAAGTAAGTTTAATATATACAACGTTTATAAAATAATTGATAGTTACATGATTGTGCTGTAAAATGAGATTTTGAGCCTGGGAAAATAGATATTACCCCTTTAAATGTTTTCCACTTGGTGTTATGACAATATTTGGATAAAAAGTCCTTTTCAAATTGATGGACAGCAGCAGCTACCTCTCTGAAGCTACTGCTGGTTTCCTTCCAGATACAACTTGATAGATGCAACTGAAGCCAGGAAGGTTTTCACATCTGCCTCAACCCTTTCCTCTCCTTGACTGCAAGGCAATTAAGAGTGGATTTAGACACTTTGCTGAAATATGCAACAGTATGAGCAACGCAGAGTCCTAATTTATGCACTGCCTCTACACTTCACACTCTCGCAGACTGCAGCAGCTGAGGCTGTTTTTACCGGATGTTTGTGTGGGAAAGGTGTTCCTCAGCAGGGAGAGCTGAAGGCAAAAGACAAGAAGAAAAATCACATTTTCTTGAAGGAGAAAATGTGAGAATCCCGCAGGAAATCCTGCGCAGGACTGAGCGGGTCAGATAAAGTTTGCTCGCCCCACAAGTTCTGAGTGTGTGTGTTTGATAAAGTTCTCATCGCAGAGATCTGAGCCTTCACGGGTCTCAGCAGTCCAAAACACTTCACCAAATCTTGCTGACAGTGGACGACGGGCGGATAGAGTTAATATGAGAAAGCTGTTGAATATGAATGAGGTAAATGAAAGCTGATGAATGTTATCCCTTATCTCCATAAAGATTAGACTATTCCCTTGAACTTCTGTCAAGGACGAACACAATAAAGAACAAATTTGAAGAGTTAGCTTGTCCAGCAACTTGATGGACATTGATAAGGTTACCTAAGAATGTGGTGATATTGAGAATACCGATCTGATATGAAACATTTTCCAAAATAGTTTCGGTCCTGCTGCCTCTCAAGAATCCAAACAACATCCAGAGGTATTAAAACAAATAGGCCTATTAGGGATCTTTGCTTCCCGAGGGACCACTGATACCTGATGATGAGATATATCCTCTCATTCGCTTCATTTTCCTGATGTCAGATCAATCATGCGCCATCCCAACTCAAGGTGAAAGCCATCAAAGTGTCGTTCCCCCATTGTCGGAAACGCAGAGACACAGACGGGCAGAAAGGCGGCATCAACAACCGAGTTAGAGGAGAAGCAGGCAACATGCCTGGAGAGATTAATCTGCTTTACTGCCAGTACTCAACACTCAAACGACTGGGAATGAAGGAGAGGGGGGAACGAGGGATTCACAGAGAAAACAAGTCCCAGTCATAAAACCGCCTCATAAACCTCATCAGGCCCAAAGCTGAAGGAGCAGAGATAAAGTCCGTCTAATCAATACGATAAGATAAGTCGGGGAAACTTTGTTCAGAACTTGGGGCTTTCAGAGAACTGAAAAGAGGCGGGACTTCCTGTGAGTTTAAGCCTCAGCCGAAGGTCGGGGTCAGTCCAGATCGGCGAGGCGTCCGTCATGCTGCGGGCTGCGAGTCTCTGCGTCCTCCTGGCCTGTTTGGTCCTCGGAGTCCCGGTGGCAAAAGACAAGCAGAAGGTGCTGCTCATCTCCTTCGACGGTTTCCGATGGGACTACGACCGCGATGTTGACACGCCAAACCTGGACCAGATGGCCAAAGATGGAGTCAAGGCCCAGTATGTCACTCCTCCATATCTCACCATCACCAGTCCGACGCACTTCACCCTCCTGACAGGTAAAACACTTTGCTTTCTGCAACAACTGTGACCAGTGAGGTCCCTGACTTTGACTTGACTTTTCTGTTTCTAATTAGGGCAAAAGTTTTACAGTGTAAAATCACCTTACAGTAGAAAATGTTGGCAACACCATCAATTATTGGCCTTTTAACAGCCATACCTTTTACATTCTCATGCAAAGTACAGACAGAAATAAAGAAACATTTTCTTTGGGATTTATAAGCAGTTTTTAATTTAATTTAATTTTAGTGAAACTTTGTTGTACCTTAATCAGTTTTAATTAACTTACTAAACTTGCCAAGAAAGATTACATGCTTGGTTTGTTGTTGAGTTGGTAGAATAACCTGTTTTTGGGCCTCAAGTTGATTCAATAATTTTGATACATACAGATGGATGCTTATATTTGGTTGATTGATAGAAAGGATGTCCTCTCTTTGTCAATTTGACTCCTACTCAAGAAATGTCACTTCTTAGAAATTAATCTCCAAACTTGGCTGTAGGACGTCGTCCAGCAGATGTTTGGTGCTGTGAATAACGAGTGCAAGTCGTCTGATGAAGGTTCTGTTCTGCAGGCCGCTACATCGAGAACCACGGTGTGATCCACAACATGTGGTTCAACACCAGCACGAGTGAGAAGAAGGGCTACTATCAGACCCAGTTTGTGAACGAGTGGTGGGACAACGGCACGCTGCCGATCTGGATCACAGCACAGCGGCAGGTTTGAGACGCCATTGAACAAAACTCAGAGTCCTCCCAGTTTCAGCTGCAAATTCTTCTTAAGGTTCAGCTGCATGTGGAGCAAAATGCATTTAAATACATATAGATTGGATTTCCTGGCCCACCAGAGGCAGTTTTTATGCAAAATTCATCTTTTGCACATTTTCAGACTTCCATTTAGGTTTCTACTGCTTCTAAAAATGCACCTAAAAATAGAAAGAAACACACAGATGAGTATTTTTGGGCAGTGTGTTTATATGTTTTGGTGTCTGGAAAAAGAGCCATTTCAAGGCTGGGCTTGGTTGGTGTTGCTAGACAAAGGCGTAGTTACCACACAATGTGACTTAAGAAGCAGGAAGTTTTTCAAATGACTAATTTTCCACCAAAAAATATGAACTTACTGCCAGAAAATGGTTGTGTAGGTTCTTTTTTAAGCACTTGGTTTGTTTTTAGAAGCATTAAGACCAAAATGGAAGTACAAAAACTGAATTTTTATAATACGTCTCCTGTAAAAGTTCAGATTGAGACTGGGGTGACTGGGACGGGGCCTTTAGAACCAACTTTCTGAGCTGATGTAGTGTCTGTACCTACCTCAGACATGTCATATGCTGGCTTTGTGTTTTACCTTCCAGGGCCTGAAAGCGGGTTCTCTCCACTTTCCCGGCACAGCTTCCAGTTACCAGGGAGAGGTTGCTGTGGTGCGCGAAGTGGAGCCAAACCTCTACGACTACAGTAACGAGGCCTCCTGGTACGAGAATACGGACAAGGTGATGAGCTGGTTCAGAGATCAGGATCTGGACTTTGTGTCTTTGTACTTCGGCGAACCAGACGTGACGGGCCACAAATACGGGCCCGACTCACTGGAACGCAGAGAGATGGTGAAGCAAGTGGACAGAGGCGTGGGCTACATCCGAAACTCGGCAGAAAAACACGGGCTGACCAAACAGCTGAACATCATCATGACCGCCGACCACGGCATGACCACCATCTTTCGTGGTCCAGATGTCGAAGAAATCGTCCTGTCCAAGATCCCGGGTTTTTCCCTCAGTGACGTCTCCTTCCAGCTGCTGGACTACGGCCCTTCTGGGATGCTGCTGCCCAAGCCTGGAAAGCTGGAGACCATTTACAACGCCCTGAAGGGGGCGCACCCAAACCTGCACGTGTACAAGAAGGAGGAGATGCCGGAGCACCTTCACTTCTCAAACAACGACCGAATCCTGCCCATCGTTTTATGGGCCGATCCCGGATTCGTCCTCAATGGGGTGCGTATGGCTTTGCTATTATAATCAACTGAAAATGCAGCAAATATTCCGTCTTTGATTCCCGATCAAACTGAGTCTACTGAACTAAGAGGCCTGAAAACTCCCTAAGCATCCTGGGCTTCCTGAACCCCTGAGCAGGACACAGTCTTCTCCATGCCACGCCGCATTGATGCAATAATTTATGCAAAAAGAGTCCAGACACATCAGACGCTCTGCAGATCAGAGACAAACCTTTCAGTCAGTCCACATTTCTGCATAAAAATATTTGTTTTCTGGTCTGATGTAATTTTGGGCAACTACTATCAAAACCAACAGAAAGATTGAAATGCTCTAAGAGTATCACTCTGCGTGAGATGATTTCCCAATTTACTGAACCTCACCTGAACCTGCAGCAGTAAAAACCCAGCTCTCATGTTTCAGCTTCTATCCGGCCTGACATGCAACATGAAGGACAGTTTAAAGCTGAAGTGACAGCTTCTGTGACAGTTCTCTGCCCACAGCAAGTCCTATTGATTTACCCTTTAAAGGGTAAAATAAATTGCCATTTGTGCCAAATCCAGGATGCCCCATTTGAACCTGCTAGCATCTCAATAACAGTCCTGTTAATATATTAACAGCTGCCAGTAAAGTTGTGATTATGATCAGATTGATTTAGACGCACATTTATGGCCTATAACTGATAGGAGCGCCATCATGTTCACTCCAAGAACATCCTCCCGTCTTGACCTCAGGCGTAATTAAATTAGCCCCAGAATTTGCTCTCTGGAAGTTGTGAAACTGAGCTCTTTTCAATCAGAAACAGGAGTGAAATTTTAATCTTGGCACATTACAGTTTTAATCAAGTGCATTTGCACGGATAATCCAGGCCTGGCTGATGACACACAGAGCTCTCGAATGCTCTGCGAAGCTTTTCATGCCTCGAAATTCAAAATTAGCATTTTCATTTGGCTCTGCACTCAACTCAGCTGAACGCTGTCGGTCCAAACTGTGAGGCGCCACATCGGGGCTGAAGTGGCAGAAAGGGCTGAGGACGTTTGAAGAAACAGAAGAGTCGGTGGAGGTGGATTATCTGACGTCTCAGGATGTGAGCGGCAGCGATCAGGACATTAGCCGACTCTTTGTTCTCCCTCTTCATGGCTTCCAGCCAATTTGAGTTGATCCCACAGAAAGATAAGCACATCAAAACTGTTATGCAATTACTTAGATAATTGGCTGTTCTACCTATTTATTTATGACTTATAGCCATAATATAACACAATTCATTATTATGTGTTTGATGTTAAAAATAGAAGATAGATGAAAATAATCTGCTTTAGAAATAAACAGGGTCATGAGTTGAGACTGATCATAAAGGCAGAAAAGGCGTCACAGCAAGAAACCAAGTCGTTTTCTTAGTCAATACCTCCCTCTGCTGGAAGCAGGCCAGGCTGGGAACAGTCCTTATTAAACTGACTGTTTAATGAAAGTTAAACTCTGATTCAACCTCCTAAAATGGGCCATCACTGTTACATCATGCGCCTTCTGTCCTTGCAGTATTTACCCGTTCAGTTCAACAAAGGAGAACACGGCTTTGACAACCAGGAGATGGACATGAAGCCCTTCTTCAGGGCCGTGGGTCCGGCCTTCCGCCAGAACCTGGAGGTCGGGCCCTTCGAGACGGTCAACATCTACCCGCTGATGTGCCACATTCTGGGCATCCAGCCCGAGGTCAACGACGGCCAGCTGAGCGTCACTCAGCACATGCTGGTGACCAGCGATCAGACGATTCAACCTGAAGGTATGTTTCACTTTTCAGGTGTGGAAATATTTAATTTTTCTTTATTAGTTAACTTTGGGACTCACCTTTCAGGGCAATCAAAGGACATGCCGCCAGGGGGCGATAGAGGGAGCTCAGAAAGATGGAGGGAAGAAGAGAAAAAATACATTTTTAAAAATATTATAAAATGCAATCTGTTGTTCACTACAAAGTATTAGTAATAATTAATAATATTATTCAAGTAAATGTTCAAATATGGTGTAATAAATTTAATCTTTAAATAACATCCCCCCCAAACTTTATTAGAATAAATGAGAGTGATCATTATTTATGTTAAACAATATGAGTGAAGTCGGTAAAGAATGAATTATTCTGTGTAAAGGACGCCATTTCAAAATGCCCTAATATCAAAGTGTCTTTAGAAACTTTAGAAATAATGCAGGAAAAGTCATTAATTCAGAATAAAAAATGTTTTTTTCTTCTTTTTCAGGTGAAACTCGGAACTTCTGGAAAAACGGCTTCATTGGACTGGCGGCTGTCGCTGGATTTCTAATCCTAGTTTTCACTGTATCAACAACACGGAAAATCATCAAGAGAAAACGACAGAATAAAAAGTAAGGAAAACAATCAGATTATATTTTTGTACAATTAGGATTGTTTTTATAGGTCTGCATCTCTGTTACAGGCTGGACAGTTCGCCAGAAGAAGAGAAGTCAAAACAAACTTCACTGTGATCAGAACACAAAGGAAACATGATTCACCATCATCTTGCATAAAGGAACATCTACCTTAGGGAAATTTGTCCATCATCCCATATCCTGCACAAAGGAGCTCAAATGTACTGTGTTATGCATTTTTATTTTGGATAATAATGCAGCATTTTACCATGACAGATAACAAATTCTGAGTTTCATGCTGGAAATAAAATTGTAATTAAATATCGGTGTTGCTCCAAAAGAAAAAAAAATCTGATGTATATATATATACATTTTCTTTATATATATATACATTTGTTTTAAAATATTTATTTGTAGAGAATAAACAATAATATTTGTGTCAATGAAACTACGGCAGCTGCTGAGTGTCATATTTCCACAATCACGTTCTGATTTACCCGCCTGTCTCCATGTTCACCAGTCAAGATGCATCAAGAAGGACAGCACTTCCTGTTAGGACTTTCAAAATTAAAGACGTTTTACAAAAAAAAAATCCATAAACTTCTCCAAACTCCTTACCCTACTTTATGTCATGGTAGGTATTATATTATCCAACTCTAAATGTTTGTGCACATATTTGATCAGTTTGATGTTTTACATATTAAACACTGTTATTAATGCAGGGATGTTTAATTTAAACTTTAACATCAAATATAAAGCTAAATTAATGTTTTTCACTCATAAAGTTGGTTGATTTTTGGGTTCAACCACTCAGATTTATTTCAAAAACACTATATATCTCAAAGGGAAATTCTATTTTGTTGTAACTCACATCCTCCAAACTCACTAAGGATAATTATGCTGTGGAAAAGAAGGATCTCCAGTAGCAGTCCATCTTGCAACAAAGCTGAAGAGGCCTCTGACTGAAGACTTGCTGGATGTCACAACATGCTAACGGCTCAATTTCCATACAGCAGAGACAATATTTCACAGCAGCACAACCTGGATAAAACCATCAGTTGTTGGAAAGCTCTGCTAATCCACCTCATTTGCTTTTGCTGCTCCTTTTTTAATCTCTATCATTCTTATGACGCCTGGAAAAGCTGTTTTTCTTTCAGTTATTTTGACCTGGCCTTCATCCATGAAGCCTCCTTTTCAACCCCTGTGGGATTTAAGGCTCTAGTTCAGGTATTATTTGAGGTTTTGAGACGCCAGCCAGCTGCACCCAGTTGGACAAACAAAGCCTCGCTACCATGGTTACGCATCATAACTCAAAAGAGATGTTTAAACATGTAAGAACTCAACCTAAAAAGTTTAAAGTTTTAAAAAAAGAACAAATAAGAAGTAAAGTAACAGAATGTCTCTGCCATGCTCTAACTATGAGTGGCACAATAAACCCACATATGGGTTAAATTAGGATGCGCCACAGTTGGTGGTGACACACATCCCCCCCAACATGTCCTAGGGATAAATGATTTTCCAGATGTCTCAGACAATCAGCTAAAAGATGAATCTGATCCATTCTGCAGCAGATCCTGTTTCTTCCTGCAGAGTCTCTGTTTATTTGCCACTGAACTGTTTTCTTCCCTATGAACTGTTAGAAACGTTTTAGCATTTTGGAGCGTCTTGAACATCCTGAAACAATCTTCTGTGCAGCTCAACTTCTCACTTTGAAGTTATTCTAGTTACTAACGTCTCAGCAGCAAGTTCCTTGCAGTCCGAAATTCCTGAAATTCCTTAGGAGTCATCAAGACAAGACAACTGCAGCTGAACTGAAGATCTGCCTAGTAACGTTTTACACTAATAAAGCTCTTTGTAATTAATAGACAAACACCTGATCACACACAGCCGAGGCTACAAGGTTTGCAAAATATCATCTGTGTCAGAATATTAGTGACTGCATTCTGTCTCTTGTGGACATTATTTTCTTAAATTCATTCATTTATTTCCTTCAGTTGCCAATATTCATTCTACTATGCACATTGTTTTCAAATTTATATGCTTCATAGTTCAACAATGTTTCTAAATACTCCTCATATTTATCCATGTTTTGCCAATTAAAAACAATAGTTTAGATAGAAAACTACCTAAACCAGTGATTCCCAAACTTTTTCTCCTGCCCCCCCAGTGGTGTACAAACATTTTCTGTGCCCCCCTATGGATTACAAATAACTGTCTGGTTGAACCACTTGTGTTAGCAAAGGGAGGGGCGACTCTAAGAATGGATCAACTTTGTTGTGGGCAAAATGAATGAATGTATGTAGCTGAACATAGACAACATCAGTAGCCTACAGGCTACTTGTTAAGTTTAAAGTGTTGTATTGATATTAGCTAGTCATCTGTTAACTACTTTACCTGCATCCAACAGCTTTACTCAACTCAGTCAGTTAGTTTGGGGGAAAAACTAAAAAGTTCTTTGCGTTTTGCTGGTTTGCTGCCATGATTCTAACACACCTGTAGCTCTGCACAGCAGCAGCAGCAGCTGGTCTCCTTCACTGCAGCACAGGTGTGTAGCGCTCATGCTGCGTTTAAAGGCGGCTTGGAAAAAACATGTTACCACATGTTAACAATGGATTAAACCATTTTAACTGCAGATAAAAATGACAGAGGACACAGATATGGGAAGTGCAGAAGCCCCTATTGTATCAAATGGATACAGGAATAATAGAGAGTTGGCCATTCTAAGGTAAAAACCGAGCGCATACAGCGTTCATGTTTGTTTTTTTTTCATCCAGGCGGCTTCCCGTGTCCCCCCTGCACTGGCACGGCGCCCCCCTTACGGGGCGGGCCCCACAGTTTGGGAACCTCTGATCTAAACTATTGCTTCAGCTTCTTTTCTTCTGTTTGACTTTTATTTTATTAATGTTATTTTTTTATAAATTACTTTCATCCTCATCTTCATTACACGTTTTTTTGTACCAGATCTCGTTACTTTGAATAATAGATCTACCCGCATCTCCATTTACCCAGTGTTGTATAGTAACGAAGTAAAAACACTTCACTACTTTACTTAAGTATATTTTGGAGTACTTCATACTTTCCTCGAGTATGAACATTTTTGATAACTTTCACTTTTACTTCACTATATTTTCAAACTTAATTTCATACTTTTACTCCGATACATTTTCAATGTGTGGTTTAGTTACTCGTTACAA
>CAEGAF010134264.1:0-13053 GCA_903067075.1 Micropoecilia bifurca | reverse complement strand
ATAATATGACATCCCTATTTAAACAAAGTCAAATTGAATTTGCCTGCATAAAAGTTGTGCAAAGGAGTTTAACTATTTCAGCAACTATCATCTCAGCTGGTCATGGACATTCATGGTAATGACTGTCAAACATGAAAGCTAAATGTATGTGTGCTCTCCAGAGTCTGAATGCATTGGGATTTCAATGCTCTATTACATACAGTGTTTAAGCAAAATTCTTTTCGAAATTATGGCATCACATGTTGATTTTACAATGACAGCTGCTACTCAATATGATGTGGAGCCCTAGACAAGTGAAATGCAAATCAGAAAAAAACATAATATGCACAACAACAACAAAGGCCAGGAGGCAGAGAAACTATTCGCAACTGTCTGGAGGAGAACAGCCATCACTGAGCTCCAGCATAAAATAGACTTCAATTACTTCTGCTTTGCCAACACAAATTACAGAACCAATAATATTGAGTCTACTGCGGTAGATCAGCAGCTACTTTGTCATTTTCAAATCTTTACGCAGCAATCTACTGAGGCTTTTCTACCTTTCTAGAAATCCCTGGAGCAGATCTCATTTTTTGTATTTTGTTTTTGTTCTTTTTATTAGTATAGTTTAGTTTTTAATTTAGCTAGAAACTGAGAAATCCAATGTCACCATATGCTTTTGTCATATTTAGGATGATCAGAAACCATACATCTCTTATTGGGATTTTATGTTTTAGACTAAGACTAATAGCTGTGAATAAATTTGAGCTGAGTTTTGGAAGCAGCTATTTTACATGTTTGTCCCCTACAAGTTTTATGGAAAACTGTTATTGCTCTCTAAACTAACCCTTCTTTGCGGCTGTAATATGCCATGTTAAAGTGTTTAAGGACTTACTAGCAAATAAAAGTACCAACACTAATATATCCTCTGATTCTTGCTGGATATTTGTTTCTAAAATCAGAAAAAATACGTAACAGAACCCTTCCATTACCAGAGTTTTAAATCGGCGTCTGCAGATATCTCTTGCAGGATCACACTTCTTTCTTTAGAAAAAAGAAAAACACCACATCATAAAACATCTAAGTTGAAGCTATGTGGTTAATTGGTTTGCTGAGAGTTTAAACTGAGGCAGCAGGAGTGACATAAACAACAAACACCAAACTGAGACGAGGGTGCCAATCATCAAAATCTATCTCGTTAATGACTGTAGGTTGTTTACACATGAAGAGGGCAGCTTGCTTGCTTTCTTCTTCTTTTTTTTTTGTTTAATTATCCATCTTGCTAGAACTAGAGTACTTGCCTGACAGTCAAACATCCAACCTAAATGCTCTGTGGAGAAACGAAGACCATTAGGTGTTGTCCGAGCCGCCTTTTCTACAAAAACACATGTCTAATTACAGAAGCGGCGCTCTCTGCAAAACAAGTCTGGACGAAACCTGTTTGTTTCGCCAGCCTGACAACTGCTCCCATCTTCTTGACCAATGAGAAGCATGACTTGAATCTGGACAGGGAATTTGGCAGCTAGCAGCACCTGCGTTGGACAGATAGCTTGTAGCTTGGCTTGAGGCAGAAGTACAAGCAGAAGGAAGGGGGCTGGCAGCTAACTTTGGAGAGGAAAAACATGAAACGGATCGCACACAGATGTAAAATGTACAACAAGCAACGATACAGGCACCAAGAGCCAGTCTGTTAGCAAAGTTTGATGCTCGTACCATATTTGTCATTAGAGGGGGATTCTTCTAATCAGACAAACACTCCAAATACTTGTGTCCTTGGCGGCGGGACTATAGCGTGCTTCCCAAAGAGGAAGAAAAAAAACCCCACTGAAACAAATGACTTTCAGAAAACAAACTGATCCATTTCTGGGATATGATTATCCCAACAGGACATTCGCTGGGCGCTTCCATTTTTCTCTCCAACAGTAGATAAATAATTACCCCTCATGGGGGCGGGGGAAATGGATGAAGGATTTGGTAACATGCTGGGGTAGAAGGTGAGTCTGATTTCAGAGAAAGGAAAAGGGAAACAGAATTGAAGAGCACAGGCACCCCTTACATGTGGCAAGTCTGGAAAGCAGAAATAAAAAGGGGGAGTTAGAGCAGTTATAGATGAAAGGTGTGGGGAAAAAAGGAGCAAGGTCTCATTTCACCCTGTCTGCAGGATGCCTCCTCCAGCAGATGAATGGGAGGAGAAGGAATTGGTTTGATAAAGCGACACCCTTACAGACTGAAGAAAATGACAGCTCCTTGTCAGTTTGATACATCCATAATGTTAGTCCTGCGAGGCTTTAACGCGTTTTTATCTGGGACGCCACGTTTGGGCTATTTACACAGCTTACCTAAAGACGGTTTAAATATGCGTCTGCCACACAGATGGTGGGAATCAGATATATTTATGATGTAGTAAGAAATTTTCTTTTTCCTTACCATCCGATATTAACTTGCGCTATATTTTATGATTTCAGCTCAGTATAAAACAGCACTTTTTTATATTTGTTAGATGCCAGAAATATAAGAGATATGTATTTTTTTACTTTACATATTCCTTAGCAGAGATAGTAGAATTGGTTTAAAAAAATACTATCTGGTTCAAGCATTTTTTTCACTAGTCTCCTTTTCCAGTCGGTTAACAAGTCAATAATAATAAAGACGTTAGTTATTCTTAAGGCACAGGCTGTAAGGAAGTAAATAGTTATTTAAAATGTGTACTTTTCTTGTATATCTGGAGTTAGGCTAGCTGTCTTTTTTATCTTTACCCAATAGGCCAAAACTTCATTGGATAACAGAAAACAATCAGTTTTTTAGCATCAACTCTTCAAAAATCATCAGAAAATCATCAGCTTTACAGAAATCTATAGGTAAGATACAGAAACGTCTGTATACAAATCTGATGCTATCTGACCAGTGGGCCTTAGCATGTAGCAGGCTCCAAACAACAGGAGCGAATAAGAGTCGCAACAGTGAAAAAATAAATGAATCCAAGAGAATGGAGCAGAAGAATAACGACTGTATGTGTGTGGGAGGGTCGCTATATTATATTTAATGATCAATTTATAGTCTGATCATGAGCTTCTTGATCCAAATGGAATCAAATCTTGAAATGCCTAAAGATGAAGTCACGCGCAGTGTGGGAGGCAAGCGCTGATCTCGATGGGAAAATAAATAAATAAAAGTAAATAATGAGTTTGCTTCCAAAAGCAGACAGAGAGCTAAGGAGAAACATATTTTACCTTGTTAGAGTTATTTTAACAACAGATGGTTGCGCAGCAGCCTTACTGAGTAAATCTGTTTTATGTGAAAATCAATCTTTAGCAGATTACTGAGACAAAGTAAGCCTTACAGTAACCTAATTTTATTCTGGGCTGTCAATAACTCACTCATGGAATAACATATGATAATTATGTGTGCCGAGTCACACCTCATTAGAGCTGCCATTGATGAAGTTTGTCCCTTTAAACAGTGAAAGCCATGAGGAGGAGAAATGAGGGCTCATTTCTGGCTAATTTTATGAAGTGACTTTCACTCATGTGAAGGAGAGGAAAAACACGCCACGCCGCCGTCTTTAATATTAAAACCAAGTCTGTCCAGCGAGTCCCAAGAAACTCATAATCAGGCTCCAAACTCTATATCCAATCCAAAATATTTGGTATGAGAAACGAATCAGCTTTTACAATATTTAGCTTTAAATCCACCCAGCGTTCCTGGCATACACTTTACATCAGATTCCCTGGCTGGCTAGCCAATGTCCTCTTCTTCAGTATTTCACTTTTATCCACTTCACTTCTCCCGAGTGTGAAATCCAATTGTAAAAACCCAAAGGTGTGAGCAGCTGCCATTAAACACGTGAAAACATAAAGCCCATGGCAGGACATGAAATGATGACAAGACAAATGTCTGCAACACTTCTAAAAGAAAAAAAAAACATGAATGCTGGACCAGTTGAGGCTAAAGAAAACCGACTGAGCTGACAGGAGCGATATGGATAAAGGATAAGCTTAAGCTACCCAGCTTCACTTAAAAAGCTGGATGTTTTGGAACACATTTCTGCCTTTTTATATATATTCTTTTTAATCCCATTTGCGATTGATTTAAGTTCACATTTTTATTGCAGCTGCAGGAAGAAAAAAAAAAAACCACAGAAACTGCATGTCTGTCATTTTACTGCATGTCTCCTCAGAGGTAGTGGGGACATTAAAATGACTACCTTCCACAGCTTCATTCATGCCAACATCCTTAATAATCTCTCTGTTCCAGGATGCAGCTTCTTTGTAATGCTTCGTCACCGATGCTGCAACAAAAGGACGCGGAGCACGTATTTTATTAGCATGCTCCTCGTGCGCCTCTGTTGCTCAAAATGCCTCGGGAGTCACCGGCTGGAGCTGCACACATCTCCCTCTCTGTACGTTTAGTCGATGATGGAGGGACGGGGTGGGCAAGGGCACGACAGATAGGACGACTGGTGTCCGAGCCAAGGTTCTTTATTCTTCTTTTATTTCCCTCATTGTTTTCTTTCATCTGAGGCTCATTCTGCTGTGTGCATGCGATTACTGGTTTTCCTTCTAGCTCTCCGCTCATTTTGGTCACACTTGCTGCCGCTGGCTGCCCCGTGAGCGCGGCTCCACACTGGCACCTGTTGATGAGTCGGCGGCATAGCACATGCATACACACACACACACACACACACACACACACACACACACACACACACACACACACACACACACACACACACACACACGGAAACGAGCCTGCTTGCAAACATGAAAAATGATAGATTAAAAAATAAATAAATAAAAATACATCAGTCGAAAAGGTTGTCAATCCAAACCATTGTTCCTCCTGGAGACATGTAGCAGGAGCGACGGTGAGTCAGAGTGAGATGATTCAGATTTACACACAAACACACACACAGCCTGATCCCAGCAGAGAGACAAGCGGACCTCGGAGGCAAACGGTATCCAGGGAACATGATGCCGCCAGCTAGGAGAGTGTCAGCTGCTCAGCCAAGACTTTTTGCGTCCAGAGGTTAATGATTAACTCGGTAGGCATCAGAGTTGATACAGACGGTGCTGAAAGACATCATTCATCTCTTGCGATTCCAGTGGGAGGCTCGCAATGCAGCAGTTTAAAAGCTTCCCCTGGAAACACCCAGGCTGGCAGAGGAAGGTTAGGATGATGAACCGTAAGGAGGCTCCGCTTGATAAACTTCACACGACCAGCAGAGAGGACCTGCAGCGGATCACTGATGTTTCCCTCGGGAGGGCTTAGAAGATCTTCTATCAGAGCTGATCTCCTACACATCAGATCAGTCCTTCCTATGTCTCAGATACTACAAGAGAGGCCAAAAGCTTTATAAGAAACGCATCACAAAACACGTTTTTGCTCTAACAGGACCCCAGAGTATGGTGGCACACAGCCATCTAAAAATATAGAGGTTTAATTAAGTTTTTGAAATTGTTTGCAACATTTCACAACTTAATGCTTTTTTTCTGTTTCCATCCGCTAAGGCTGGTACTAGTGCGATCGTTCGCCTGTGGTCAGCTCAGGAACATGTTTTTAATTCAACACAATATGAAGAGCAAAAAGCATTTCACAACACTGGGTTCCTTTAAATCAAGGCTAGTTACTGTACATTTTTTATGGTGTAACTCTTGAATCTGGAACAGCAAAGAAGAAGAAAAACAGAAGTGCGGAGACACTCGCCAGAGAATCCTGCACAGGAGCAAACGTGCTTCCTTGGCAATTTCTCCCATTCTGTGTGGCAAAAACTTTGAAAATGTTTCCTTTTTGCTTCCATTTCAGCAGCCTGAGAGGTTTGGGTAAATTCGGTTTGTTGCACTCCTTCGACAGCAACACGCCGATCCCTCATCTCACACTGAGGAATGATGAGCCACAGAGGCAATGTGTCAACAAAAGGCCAAAACATTTAGACCTTTTGCTAAGCCAGTTAACCCAGTATCTGTGGGTTTGATACTACAAGGCAGCCAAAACCAATATAGTGGATTTATTGCAGCACATGTATACAAATCCACTCTGACAACAGTGACTTTGTCATCGAAGCATCAGCATTATGATCCAAAATGCTTAAAATTAACTTTTAAAAATAGGGTTGAAAGATATCAGGAACACATGTAATCAATCATGAAAAAAAATGTAATTGCTAAAAACGGCAATATCGATTGCATCAGGAAACCTGATGCTTTTGTTTCTTTTGCATTGTTACATTGTTTAAACTCCTTTTGCAGGCATTAGATTGTTACGGGTCTCCTTCTTTGGAGACATTTTAGTGCAGGAAAGGAGAAAATATGAGTCTGATGTTTGCAGAGTAGCTTAAGCAAACACTGAGAGCAGCAGAAGTGGTTTGAGGCCGTTACAGTAGCTGTAACTGAGGAAACAACTCCTCGGCTCTACGGAGGAACAAGATGGAGAAATCGGGAAGGAAAACTGGAAGACCTTTAACCTGCAATGGGGCAAAATGGATTTGGACATTTTGGAAGCTTGTTTTATAGAACCTGACAAAACGTATTTATAGTAAGTTTAGAATCAACAGAGATGATCCCTGCTATTGCTAACAATGCTAACGGTTATAATCACTAATAAACATTAAGAACAATTTTAACGACTGACAGCAATATATATTGGCTCTGCTTTGCTAAAGTAGTAGATGTTTCTTGTGATTTCAGAATCACCTCCACTCATAAATATTTAATGACTGGAAGCAGAGCTGCTAGGTGGGTGTTTGTTGCTGCATGTGAAAACGCTACGATATTTTACCAACAATGGAATCCAACAAAGCTAAAGTGTTGACAACAACAGTTTTGTTTTTTTAAATCCTCTTTTTTTCTAAATACAAGCTTGGGACTGGAATAATTGGTCCCAAAGTCTGAAAATCAGCTTTCACTGTTCTGAAGTCTCTGTTGGTGTGATTTTATTCCCTCCCCCCCCAAATCATTTACAAAACCAGGGAAAAAACATCAGAACAGGAAATTTCAGCAAATCTTTAAATCCAAATAACCTGACTGAGGGCAGATATCATTGTTATTCATTTATTTATGAAGCCATCAGCGATTGACTGCCAACAGCACACCATTTTTGTGAATCTTTTTGCAGCATAATGTACTAAGATGCTTCAGTTTGCAAAACAACTTTGGTTTAGCGAAGTGACCATGAACAACCTGGCAAATAAAAACTGAGCAAACACAACTAAATGAGTCAACTTATTGGAAGGTTGAAAACTAGATTCCAAAGTCGACTCGCTAAGGCCAAATACTTAATACAAGGAAAATATCTGTAGACTCAAATATTACTGAACATTATAAACATTTTAGAGAACGATCAGTATAACCCGATTGTCAACTCAGCTCTTGTTTTAGAAAATCATCCATTTATTTTGTCAATAACATTATTTAACGCTAGTTTCGGCCTGGAGCGCAACACTTCAACTCTGGTTTGTGCTGTAGGTGTGCAGAGGTTTCGAGGCAGCCCACTCCAACAGCAGCGCAGATGAAACGCCAACAATTAGCCGCTGCAGAACACGCGGCGCAGGCAGCCGAATGGCCCAGCTGGTCAGCTGTTTGCGTGGGCAGATAATTCAGACTGAAGTACAGGAACAAAATGACCTTATGTACAGACATAAAATCAATTCACTGCGATGCGGCTGATCAACCGTTTTTACTTCTGTCACCGTCTCTGGCTTTGATTTAGAATCCCGACTTAACAGAGTGGAGAGAAATCGTCTTCTGGAGGACAGGGAACCTGCAGTTCCTGGCGTGATCTAATATCCGAAGGCATGCTCTCAGTTAGGAGAGCGAAAGTTGGCAGGGACTAGAGAAACGTTGTGAATTTGGTGCCGCGCCGTCAGATCACCTGGAGCCTGTCACCTTTTGCAGATGGATCGGGATCCCTGTTGGGAGGAATTCTGTCCCGGCTCTGTGAATCTGCCAGGAGTCGCAGCGAGGCCGTCGTCGCTGAGGCTCTCGTTAACTTAAGAGTGGCAGATGGGAAACCCGGCCCTTCAAGAGTCAGCATCCCAACAAGCTTTGGCTCCAAGCGATGCAGAAACACACAGTGGACCGGCGTTCCTTACACTAATGACCTTTAGCTACCAGCGGTGAGTGTGTATCCTTGCTTGGTTTTTGGCAGCTGCTCATTAGCAACCGAGGCCTGTTAGACTCTCCTCCCTGTCCGCCTTTCCCTGCATCTGCTCGCCTCCCTCAGACCAGCTTGCAGTGGGATGTGTTGAGCCTAACTGGGAGCGGAGAGGAGTAAGGCTCCGGCAGAGGTCAGAGGCCACGGTGGCAGGAGGATAAGAGGGGTGGAAAAATGAATGTTTGCAGATGGGGAAGAAATGAAAAGGTGTCGTCCAGAATCAGATCTCAGGAAGTTAAGTAGCGCATGTTTTAGAGGTGAAATCAAGTTGACTTCCCTTCCACTGCACAATTACACACCTGCACACTTTTGCGAGAGAGAATCAAAAAAATATTCATCACAATGAAATATTTTTACCTCTACTCCTCATGGTCCGACCCTTAACTAGCTTAGTGCTGAAGAACAGAAGAGCTAATCCTCAGTCGAGTGTCAGTGTGGAGTGAAAACTTATGTTGAGCAACTCTCGCTCCGTTTTGTGAGCCAAAAACGAGATTCAAAGCCGATAAACAATAAAGCCGTTTTGACCCGGCTGTCGCTCGCAGTGATCAGATAAAGTAAACTATTCCAAGTCCAAAAATAAAACCATATTTTCCACAGAAACGTCTCAAATTAACGCTCCCGCCGCCATCTGGTACATCAACCCGAGAACTTCGGAGATAATTAAAAACATAATCATCCCAATTTGCGGCTTAGAACGGGCGCACGGTGGAATTTTAATGAAAAAACCGCAGTTATCAGTAATGAACGGAACAAGGAAGCGGCGAAATGTTACTGGAGCGTTCAAATACGATCTCATGAATTTGTCGTCGACTGTCGCTGGCGGATCGCGCGGCTACGGCAGCTCAGCTGAGCTTCTACGCCCGCGGAGCTGGCGCTCTCTTTCAGCCCCTGAGCTCATCGCTTTCGGTTACCTTCATCAAAGTCGGCATCGTCCTCGGTGTGCTGAGGGAACGGGAAGCAGTTAGTGATCTCCAGCCGGTCGTCGACCACCAGGCCCAGCAGGACGCCTTGCACCACCTCGCTGCCCTGGCCTTCTTCCTGGTAGTGCTTAATAATCTTCAGCACCACCTGCGAAAGCAGAGGGAAAGAAGAAGAAAAGAAAAAGAGGGAAACATCACTCAAACTATTTAACCAGAGCAAGTGGAAATAACTGAAAAAAGCGAGTTATTGAGATCTTTTTTATTCCCTAGCGAGAAATTTCATTGAAATTTCTGACCTGGAGTTTCATTTCCTGCTGTTCCTACTTTATTATCCACCGATTTATGTCATCAGGTTTAAATACGTCTCTGCTCGTCAGGTAGATTTGTCCTGATTAGTGCGATTGAAGAGCATTACCGTCTGTTTTCAGAAGCTAAAACGTTTCCATTTCTTCCTGATCTTCTGCAGAAGAGCTGCAGCACAAACAAATTAAGCCTTTTTAATTACCATAAAAAAGGACAATACGGACAAGAGCTCTGTGACCTTTGAATAGTTAACTATTCTGTGAAAAGTAGATATTAAACAAATGACCTAATTAAATAATGCATTGCTCAGTGAAAGTAATCCATTTTTCATTAAGGATCGTGTTAGGAGTTCCTTAAAACACACACACACAGATACACACACACGCCTTTCTAAAAGGAATATTTTCATCCAGCGCTTTGGAAAATTTAAATACTGAAAACACAAAGACTTATGTACCACCACTCCAGTCAGACTACTATAAAATGTTAATAAGCAACGTGGGAATCCTTGTACACAAGCCTTTTAGAACAAAGAAAGCATTTTACTCTGTCTAAATGTGACAAACATGTCGGGAATTTGCAGCAAATGCGACATGACGCCGAAAAGGTCCACAAAATGTGGCTTCTCCCGATGGCTTCCCAGATAAACCAACAACCTGATTATGTCCTCTGACGTCTACATTAGAAAGCACTTAACCACAGCAGATTAAATACACGACTAAGGTTTTCTCAGCATTTCTATGTTTGTGATGAGTTTCAAAGTTCCGGTTTTGAATCAACATATTTATCTGCTATGTTTAGATTTTTACAACAAAAGAATTAAAAGTTCAGTTTTGGTTTTTTTATTGAAATTTTACCTCCTCCTCCCTCAACCTACTTCAACCTGACACTCAAACAAAGAATCCGTTTTCTTCTTCTAAATTACACATTTTATGTTGATTCATAACTTAAAATTTGTTTGTCTTGTTCAAGCCGAAGAACTGAGAGCAACGCAGAAAAGCAACATCTGACCAAAACCTGCGAAAGAACTGCCTGATCTCTGCTGGCCTCCATCTTGTGAGTCCGCTTTAACACACCTGATTGAAATGAATGGGTCGTTAGCAAGTCTCTCGTGAACTTGATGACAGAGTGAGGAGGCAAATCAATCATTAGCAGAAGATGTGCTGGAGCGAGGGAAACGACAGAAATGGAGCAGCCAAAGGAGCAGAGAAGGTGAACCCTGAAATACCTGGTCTGTTGTCTGTTATTCAAAACTAAAGCACTTCCGATTCTTCTGAGAACCTGAGCCGGAACAAATCCATTAAAACCGTAAGACGCAAAAAATATCCAGTCAAAGCAACATTGTGCAATTTGGGTTTCTGTAACAATAGATTAGGCCCCATGCATCACCAAAACTACGGCATGTAACTGAGTAATCACTCTCGCAAGTTTTTATGCGTTTTCTCTGGGCATTGAAGGTAAAAAAAATATTTTAATTTTCTAAAAATATAAGTGTTCTTTGTGCTTTGGAAAAGGAGAAAAATAATCTGAATTTATTTACAAATAAGAGAATTAATTTGGATTTAGGATCCAATAAAAATCACCAAGCAACTAAATAAGACTTAAAATACAAATAAAGTCCCTGCATCAAGTTAAATGGAGCAGAGACTAAAAAAGTCAAGAACGGTGCTGCAAGCAGAGTTTATGAAGCTTGAATGTAGAAGAAATGTAAGCAGATTCCAAAATACAACAGATGGCTGACCTGCTGTGACACCAAAACACAGTCAGTTCCTGCTGCCCTACAGGTCCATTAATGCACTCTCACCCAAAAAAAACCCATCTAGTTTCAGAACTAATATTTCCCAAACTAATATTTCCTACAAGGTTTTCTTGAAAAAAGTTGGGTATACTTTTTTAAAGTTTACCCGGTAAGCATTTCCACCTATTTACGTAATAAATTACCAGCATGGAGATAAATTGTTTCCATTTTAGCGTCAAGGTTCTACTGACATCTGTTAGGTGTTAGTTTTTTCTTAATTCATCATTATTAAAAACTATTTTTTGCTGAATTAAGCGTCAGTCAGTATATAGTAACAGACAGTGGTGAGCACACTTCCACTAATCCACAAACATGGTAACAGAGCTTAGCCTGTTCAGCGTTTTTGCTAACATTAAAATGTTCAGCGCACTTTGCTTCCTGTAAGGTAAATTTTCCAGGAAAACCAAAGTCCAAAGTGCTCCTTTACTTAGCTGTTTAACAAACTTCAGTAAACATCTTGTTTTGAAGTTTTGGTTATCGACTGTCAAGATGCTTATATTTGTGCTTTTATTTTGAAGTGGGTAAAGACTGTTTCCTCTCCCCCCATAACTTTAGTTCAAACAAAAGAAAAACACAAAGGAACAAAATAAAGCACAAAAATTAAATATCTAAAGGTATTACCTATAATTCTAAGTTATAATGTCAAAATTAAACCTGTGCTTAAGGGTTATAGTTTTTAGAGCGCTGATATAATTTTAATTGAAGTTAGCGCTTTAGCTTCAGCTAAATACCGTGTGGCTGTAATGCTTTAGTGCTAGCAGAACTATTGTTTTGGATTAGGTCTTTAGGGTTAGCACTGCTAAAGTTAGATGTGCCCACCACATACATAGTTTACATTTATAATATATGTAAAATGTAAAATATGTAATAAACATTAAATAAACATTACACATTATAATATGTAATGTGTAATATGTAAAATATGAGTACATATTTTACATATTATATAAGCACTGATATTGTAATTGCCACATCTCTAAGTATGAAAAGTCCTCAATAGCTTGCAGAAAACTGTCTAATTCCACCCTTGGTATTTGAAGGGGAGATTCTGGGACACATTACTCCAGCAATCACAGATGGGTTGGGTTGTGAAGTAGCAAGCACCACCTGCAAACTCCATTCCTGTGCATCCAACATGAACAAGCATAAAAGGCCAGCTGGTATTTAGCACCACTTGAGGAGGAAATGGTCTACATCTACATCTTTAGGAGGGCGGGGGGACATTAAATGTATATTTAGAGCTTTTTGAGCATATATTGTGATGCCAAAGGCCCTCATACTTTATATATATATATAAAGATAATTTGGCATTATAAGAAGTTAAATATTAAAGCTAGACAAAAGTGCTCTCTGTAGGATTTAGAAGGCTTGTTTAGCTTCTAAATCAGTGTCACTAATGGCAATAATGCTGTCCTTTTCCCCCCATACAAACAACTCCACAAAAACTACAGCAACCAATTAAAGAACATAGAGGCATCGGAGAAAACAGGAAAAAAAAGTCACGCAACCTGTCTACATGAACAAAAAATGGTTTGAGGAAAAAAAAAGAAGCTGAAAAGCACACTGTAGACAGGGAGAGCATAAATCACACTGATAAGAGTGTGGGCAGGTCACAGCCAGAGGCATTAATAATACACACATACACATCTACACAGGAGCAGGGGTGGCAGTTCTGCACTCATGATCACAACAAAACAACCAACACTAGTATGAGGGAGCCCTTCCTGGTCACATCGGCCCCCACACCGCTCACACACACGCATGATGTGGGCCCGTCCTGGGAGATGATTTATTTTCGCCGAGCGCCGGACTTGTCATGCAACAAGTTAAGAGCTGGGGGCAGTGAGGAACGCGACGATACGAGGTGGAGCAGAGAGAAAAACAAATCTCATTCCCTGCCAGCCA
>CAEGAF010134262.1:0-11269 GCA_903067075.1 Micropoecilia bifurca | reverse complement strand
CTCCAACTTTCAGATGAATCCAATCTCCAAATCACCGGAATCAAAGGAACTACTCATTACTATGCCTCTGCTCAGCTTAGTGTTTGCTGGTGTGTGAATTCAGCAAGGTGGTATTGAAATAGTCCATCTGAAAGTTGCACATTGATGGCTCTCCAGGATAAACCTTGGACCGCCCTGTGTGAGCTTGTAGAATCCAGAAGTATTCCACTGAAAAAAATAAAACATTCTCAATCCCTAACCTGTTACATAAAATAGTAAACATTAAGCATTGCACAAATATGCTGATCCAAATTGAAAAATGAAAGAACGCTGTTAAAAGTGTCTGTGAACAAAACTACAGCAGCCTACTAATGCTTTGGCTTTAACATGCACAATGAATGAATGAATGGATGGATGGATGGATGGATGGATGGATGGATTCCCTGACTGCAGCTCTCGGTAACGAGCCGAGCGCAGTTGAGTCACATTAAATAAGTTTTACGTATAACACCAACACCTCCGTAACTGTACGTTAAGGTTACCCCAAAAAAACAACGTGTCCAGTAGTTCCTGTTATAAAGTCCAGCCACCACTGCAGTGCATGAGTTGCTCCCACACTTTGACCCAGTCTAGCTTCCTACCGGAACATTCCAGCAGTTCAAATTTGAAGTACACACACAAAATAAATGTTCACTAACTCACATTGTAGTTAAGTCCAAACATACTGAGATTTGAAGCCTGCCGAACAGCGAGGCTAATTACAACTAGCAAATGTGTTCAAAGCAAATAACTGATGATACTTCGACGTTAAACACAGTTCACTGTTTCAAATTAAAGGTAGAAAAAGGCATTAATATTTTTAGACCGTTTAAATAATATTTTATCATGGTGGATAGCATACTTACTGTTTTATTAGAATCCGGTGGACAGTCGACGGTCAGAAGAAATGGCGGCTGCACATGCGGTCCATCTCGGGCAAAACTTACACAATGACGTAATAACGTCAAATGTAAAACTGCATTCAACTTAATTGTTTCACTTCAACTCAAAGTAAATCGTTTGTTTTAGATAAAATGTGTGACTTTTAAGTTAATTGAACTCAAGAAAGTAAGTTGACATAACTACAGCCAAAAAATTAAGTCAGGTTAATGTAAAAAAGGTCATAGAATTAACTACAGCCCAAATACACTTTTTAGAGTGTTTGTCAGCGAAGGGGGGTGGATTCTTAGAGACTTCCTGAAGAAGGGGAGGGGGAATCAACTATTTTGGGAACAAAACGGATCATAGCTGAACATAGACAACAACACCAGTAGCCTACAAGCTACTTGTCAACAAGCTTATGGTGCTGCATTGATATTAGCTAGTCATCTTTTAGCTAACATTACCTGCATCCAACAGTTTTATTCAACTCAGTCGGTTAGTTTGGGGGGAAAACTGTGAAAAGTTCTTTGCGTTTTGCTGGTTTGCTGCTATGATTCTAACACACCTCCGTAGCTCTGCACAGCAGCAGCAGGTCTCCTTCACCGCCGCACAGGTGTGTCTCTAAGAGCTACTAAAATAGTGATAACAGTTAATAATGTTACATAATTTACTTTTTCAGTTTTCTATCTCAATCTTTATACAGTGTTTGAGCTGTTAACTTTTTCATGGACTCACAAGTTATGTATCTTTTCAGGCAGCAGCTGTCTTTACCAATATGCCTGTCAGTCTGAGGATGTAATGGTCTGAACATAAGTTTTGTGTTTTAAGTCCAGGATTTGAAGTGTTCTTTTTCCAGGATGGAAGGTCTTCACAATGAACGATGTGATGAGTATTTAAAACCAGAGACTGGATGCACACATTTTAATTCACTGTGGATTTTTCCAAGTTTTTAAAACATGCATGCTAGGCATAGATCCCTATTAATATTTGACAGTTTTAGCAAGTTGCACCTAAACTATTAGATTTTTTTCTTTAGTCATCAAAAAACATTTGGCGTAATCTTGTTTGGATTGTACCAGTTCTTGGCAGAATTGGTAGGATTTTTCTAGTTCATTTAAATTGTTTTGTCCACTAATTTAGGTTAGATTAATGTCAGCGATTTGCGAAGGCCATTCAGATAGTTCCATGTAAGGTTTCCACACTCAGTTTGGACAAAGATTACTAATCACTGTCCTGTTCTAACACAATCCTGTGTGATTTTAAACCATCAGATGAAAGAAAACGTAAAGAGATGATCAGAAACAACACTGGAAGCACGTCAGATACCGGAAGGTGTTGAAAGACCAATCTGGTCTGCTGACTGTTTCTCAGCAGAGGTGCCGACTACACCACAGGTTTGAGTAAGAGCTTGTCGCTTGAGTAAGAGTTTGTTATTCCAGACTTTAATGTGTCATAGCTTGGCTTTGATTTGCATGTAAAGCAGCAAATTTAGTTTATTCAAATGGCTGCCAAGAGTCAACGGTCGTGTTTCAAGCCGTCCACTTGACTCTGAATCAGTCAGAAGTCAGTCTGAGAACCATTGACGTGTGTACAAATGTTTGTTAAATGTTCTGGTTGTTGTGACTTGAGACGGTCATTTAAGTGGAGTTGGTCAACAAATTAAATAGGAAACATCATTGCCTTCTCCAGCTTAATTATAGCAATCAACAAAAGAATGCTTGGACGCAACATTCAGAAGGGTGTTGGGAATATTTGGAGTGTTGTTCGTTCACGCAATACTTTTATCCAGCTGCATTTTGTTGCCCACGCCTATTTATTCATGACCAAGATCCTAAAGCTTTTGTTTGTTTTGCATCAATCTGTGATGATGAGGGTTTTGTTCTCCTGTTATCAGAGCTCAGACGTTATGCATTCTCTGGTGGCTAACAAACCCAGATCGAATCGAGTTGGCAGATCACATTTATTGGCGTAGGAGGGGCTGTTGCTGTATTTTGTACGTAGCAATTGTTGCCTCTTTAAGTCTTTTATCTGAGAACTGACATTCCGGTTGGTTCCCTTAACTCAGGCCGATCTTTTGGCAGCTGTTCCCATGATAACGACGGGATGCCAGCTGACTTCAGGTATCAGTCCAAGACATCAGCGTAACTGTTGTCTCTCTGTTAGCTGATCTGACTGGCTGTAGGTAGTCCGCCATCAGGTATCCCTTTGGGGTTCCAACATTTTGTCTTTTGTGTGTGCAGTATCCAAACCTTTGTAGCAACATTAACTCAGACTTTTGTGTGACAATCTCTGTCATATGGACACATGGAATGGCCTTGTAAAGATTGGCAAAAAATTACTTCGATATGTGTATATTTTGTCAAAATGGGTTTTATAAATCCTATTATTAACTTCAGTCCTCAACATGTATTATAAACACACTTCGTTTTTTTCTTTTTATCCAAGTTGAATTATTTTGGATGAAGACTGGGTGGAGTGAATGCATTCTGCACGAGTATAGAAATGTCCAATTTAAGAAGCAACATTTACTTTCAAAGTATTTTCATTCTTTAGACACAATTGTTAAATATAAAATATAGAATGTGAAAAATTTGCAAAGTTGTAAATTTTAGAGAACAGAAAAATGTCTCCACCTTGTGTGCGATGATCACGCATGAAAATTGCAAAGGACATTTTTGTAACATTTTAGTAAAAATATATTTCTTTAAAATAAGTATTGATCATTGGTACAGAGTGAACATAGCTCAAAGTCATATGAGAATAAACTCATACATGAATAAAGTCAAATTACCAAAACATGTCATAATTGAGAACAGTCATATTTCAAGAATAAGGCAATGATAATTTGAAGATAGTCATATTATAAGAGTAAAGTTATGGCTTTATTTTTGTATGAGTTTATGCTAATTTTATTACTTCATTCTTATAATGTTATTTCTTCCTCAGCATGGCCATAATACATAATAAACCTTGAGAAAAGAAAACAATTTAAAATACACATGATGGCTAAATTTCATGTCACTTGAATCAGCAAAGTCCAAGTTATGCAAAAGTAAAATTCAAGAACCAAATAAGTGGCCCCTGGACCCAGGCAGGCCGTGGACTCCCCTCTGCTCTGTTTGTCCTACATATTGTATCTCTAATGGATTCTGCATAACTGTGCTCTGGCGTATCCCACTCCGACCAGCAGCCGCTGTCACCCCCACAAAAGATTAACATCAGCCCGCGCTGCCATGGCGACACCGGCGATATCGACGCAGACAGGCGATGCTGTGGCAACCGCACTTTGTGGGCACGGATTTGTGGCGTTCAGAACGGGAGACCTTATTTACTTTGCAAATGTCTTTACCAGCAGCGCCGGCTTATTACTTCTGAGGCCTGAGGGATGCAGCCGTATGGAAAATAAATTGGGAGAAGCACACTTGAATCATGGCACAGCACTTATGACGCTGCTTTAGATCCTGAGCGGAGACATGAAAGCAGATGGATACTCGAAGATAAGATGTATTGTCATGAATGAGAGTGAGAGGGATGAGAGAAAAACTGAACAGGCCTTTTGTAGGTGCAGTCAAAGTGCCTGCTGCATATTTAGAGCCCAGCAGCCGAGCATAATGTGCCTCTCATGTCCAAATAATAGTTCCTGCGCTTTGTACATGTCCACACAATTATGGCTTCATTTTTTATTATTTTTTTCATGGCCAACGTTATCGGTTGTCAAGCTAGCTTGGGTGGAAAGCACCACATAAAAGCGAGGTGTCAGGTTTCCATCTTCCTTTCTCTTTCGCTAAATGCCGCTGGATGATGCCCAGGCTCATTTCAGCCACGGCAGATTACGTCGACCGACTATTTATACAGATTGGCTAAAGGCTGTTCCTGTGCTTGGCTTCACACCAGCAACCGGAGACCTGTCAGCTGCAACGCAACAATTGCCAGGCGGGATTATCTTTTGAAGGGATATGAGAGAAGTTTGATGCAAACAAAAAAGGAAACAAAAAGAAAAAGAAAAAACACCCTGGAATGGCGCGGATGGAATTGGAGATAAAGTCGTGATCTAAAATTGTAGCTGCGGGGTTAGCATGCTGACTGCGTCGTATCGTAGTTTTGCAGGAGTCGGATGATCCAATGTAATGGTCTGTGCTTACACAAAAGAGGAAACACGAGAACGGGATATTTTGTCATGTTGCTACCAAAATCCAGTCGATTTTGAGGGGTTTTCAAGTGACAAACCAAGAAAAATTAGAAGCAGATGGAAAATGATTCATCATTTTGAAAAAAACTAAACAAAATAAATTCTTAAAAAATGTGGCACGTGTTTGTGTTTTTCCCCCACCATTTATCATGCCATCATTTCTAAACAGCTGCCTTAATCCCACAGCATGTCGTTGCCACCACCGTGTTTCAGAGTGGAGGTTCGGGATGATGAGCACCGGACAAATTCCAGCACACAGATTCTCCCACCTTTCTTGGTTTGACATGTTTGGATTTGCTCCATACGCTCCACATTTACATCTTCTTTAACAGCTCAATCAACATGTAAACTTCTTCTATCAACCTTTGGGGGTAAAACGAAACCCCAGGGTGACCCGGCCCCATAACATCTTGATACATTATCCCTGCTCTCTGAGCGTGTCTGGCACTAATGCCCCACCTGTGACGCTGCAGGCTGCGCCAGCACGTCTGACTCAGGAGTAATATCCATTTTGACATCCTGAAATATTCATTGGCACACCTTGGGCGCACTGGAGGAGGAGCGCAGTGTGTCAAATAAGGATATGGGACCAGGGCTCGCCTTGCCCCGGTCTGAAACGAAGGCTAATCACAGAGACTCTTTGGAAAGTGGAATTTGCTAGAAAAGAAAGATGTTTCTCTCATGCAGATTTTAGTGAGACCTTTCAGAACAGAAGTATGAATCAGCAGTTCCATTGTGTGTATTCTCTGTCATATCTGTAAGCATGAAGAGTTGTATTTTGAAAGCACATTCGTCAAAATGAAAGCCCGTTTTAGTCAAACCTAAAGTACGTAGAGGAAAATGCTTGCTAACCTCCGTCTAGGGTTAATGAAACTCAATTTTCGGAATGGGGGAAAAGTTCTTTTACTGATTATCTGAATGTCATAAACACACAAGGACAGCTGGCGGAGTTGAGAGCGACGTTTCGATATTGAGTCAACACGGAGCCGACACCACCAAAACAGTAGCTAGCAGCAGGGTCTCTGTTCTGGTTTTGACTAAAAGCAGCAGTCACTGGAAGTAATTTGGACTTCTGAAGACGCGGAGCATGACTGACATCGGAGCTAATAACCTTAAACAAAAAACTACTTCAACGCTGCCAGAGGAACACGGAACTGAGGAAGCAGGCAGGGAGAACTTTGTATGGGACAAATTAACTGATTTTATAATACGGAGGCTTACAGAAATGTCACACTGAGGGAATGGAAACACAGGATGTGACAGATTAAGAATATGATATTATGAGTTTATGGCTGTAATTGTCACTAATATAAAACATTTGGCTATTCTACAGCTATAGTACAGCATTCAGACAATGTTCGTCCCTCTAAATATTTCTTGTTGTTTTGCCAGATCAGCAAATTTGGATGTAACATGCAAAAATTTATGGTAACACTTTATTTGAAGGGGTGTCCATAAGACTGACACGACTTATGGACAGTTGCTCTAAACGTTGCGTTGAAAGTCCATTAAAAGTGCAAACTTTGCATGAATTTGTAAATAATGACAATTTAATGCAAGGTTGGCATTTTTAATGCCAACTTTGAAATTATCACTTTTCATTTATTATAATGAAAAGTGATTAAAAAGAACCTTACTGAAAATATAATTTACCCCCAATGCTGGTGGTTGTGTCGCCCGTGGCAACCCAGTGATTAGGAGAATTGCTAATAAGTTTTAAAGAAATTTTGCTCCACACTTCTTTGCAGAATTGTTTTAATTCATCCTGATTTTGAAGACTTTGAATTAAAGAGTTACAACAATATTTAATTTTTCTTTTGGGATCAATAAAGTAATTTTTAATTGAACTTGATGAGTTTTGAACATAAAGTGCCGGTTTAAGGTCACATCACGACGTCACAATTCGATTAATGTTCAAACTTTGACTACACCGCTCCAACACCTTCGTTTTGATCTTTTTCACACCACCAAAGACCATCAAAGTTACGTAGATAAAGCCATTATAATATGCAAGACAATTCAAAGTACCTTACAAGACATCAGGGGAAAGATAAAAAGGAAATAGCACAACATGAGCAGAAAAGCACCGCAGAAGAAGAGATGTAAATCTGATTTTAAAGGTTTCATTTAAGTTTTATACTGATGTAGCCATCAATATCATTCATTGAGCAAGCAAACAAAAAACATTTTTCCAGTCCTGATTTAAAAGAGTTCTTGCACATGCCAGGTTTTCAGGGAGTTTGTTTGTTGCAGAGCAGCATAGAAACAAATCACTTTAGTCCCGGAAACACAAAGTAATTAAGCTGAACTCACTGTGAAGACTCCTTCATATTTCACAGGCAGATCGGAAATATATTTCACACAAACACGAATCACCCAAGAAGGCCAAAGGTCACACCAACACAGGTTCATGTTTTATGAATGCAACATGTCCATCCTGATGCCAGATGAAGCCCAGATTTAATAAGGTCAATCAGGCAATTATGTTGCCATCTTTACATATCCTGTTTGCAGACAGAACTGCTCACAAGCCAGAGAGGCAATCAGCTTCTTCATGTGGTGTGACTGAAAATGAATAAGTAAATAAATAAATAAATGTATTTTGACCCAAAAGAACAAATTTAGGATCTGTTCTTAGACAGGAAGTCAGAGTATTGTCCTGTTGGATGAGTTTGCTCGACCTTAAGGTCACCAACTGTTTGGATGATTCTGTAAAGAGCAAAATTTATGGTTTCATCTTTTATAGCATGGTCAAAGCATCAAACTACCACCGCCATGTGATGGTTTTTTTTTAACAGAACCCATCATCAATTAACAGAACTACATTCGTCTGGTCAATCATCAAAGTATTTTTCCAAAAAATTTTTGATATCTCTTCTTAAAACAGATTTTAGATATTAATGTGTCCAAATATGTTAGAAAAACACACAGGCTTTCATAGCCTGTGTGTTTTTCTAACATATTTGGACTGATTACCTGACTACCTAACTCAATCACCATTATTTTTTATTAATTTTAAATGTAAAAAGTGTTGCATCTTCATTTTTTCTCACTTTAACACAGCAGAACCGCCGGTTAGAAGCCACAGCCAACCGCTAATAAAATCCAAAAACATGCTTGCGATGCCAATTATACCTTAATATGCATTAATAATACACACTCTATAAACCAGAACTACCACAGAAGCTAATATCCACATTTTTCCTTATTTCCAGTCTTGGACATACAGCCAATCAGCGCCAAGGTAAATAAACGGCGGTCCTGGATTGGCTGCTTCCATCGTCACTGTGTCTCTGTATTTCAGCTTCCCAAGATGCACTTCTTTTTGAATACTATGTGCAAAAACCTGTGAGTTGCCACATTTTCATACTGCATGCTGAACCTTGAACAGTCGGGGCTTCACTGCTCTGACTTCTGAGTGACTGTGATTATATCAGCATGTTTACTTCTGCCATACAGTGAGAGCCTTGGCACAAGATCTCTTGTCCCGTTCAAACTCATCCATAAACATTATTCTTGATTCACTGACTGTTTACCTCTGCATCTTCTTTCAGCTGATTCTTACGTGAAAGTCTAGTGCCTGAGATATTTCCTTGTTTTCTGGATCGTTTGGAGCGCAGTGCACTGTGCGCAACATGCAACGTCGAGCTTTTTAATAAAATATGTTTACATCTTCTAAAACAAGAGCGTCAATTTAAATTCTCTCATTGGAAAAAAAAAACAAAAATAGAGAAATAAAGAAGTGCATCACTGTGTGATTCATCAGCGCCGTCTGGATGCCGAGTGGCACCCAGACGGCGTGTCCAACTCCAACAATGTTTATCTCTTTCTTCATTTGTTCAGCTGTCATTTCATCACTGCAGACTCTTCTTAAAGCACACACACACAGACACACACACACAGGCCTGGAGAGTACACAGGGTACTTTATTTGTAAGGACAGAGCGAACTCGGAGCGCACACAGCGGGACGTGTGATTGAGCGAAACATAAAGGCGGAGTGAGTATCTTCACAGATTGTCAGATCAGAAGTGCAGATGGATTTACATCTCAGATCTGCCTCCACCGTCCCATGTCTCTCTCTTCCTCTCTCTCCCTCTCTCTGCATCACCTACAGGTTCCCAAAGAGTTCCAGGAGGGCAGCAGGAGAACATCTGGCTCTGCAGGAGGATCCTGCTGGAGGTTCACTGAGAGGGTTGAGATATTTGCAGACAAAGGTCAAGTACTAAACTCCCTCGCTCTCATCTTCCAGTGTCTGTAAACATTCAGACTGATGGAGTTTTCCTTCACTCAACACCATTAAGGCGGATTTCATGAAAACACAACCTACAGTTGGGAGTAAAGAGACTTACTGACCCCTTTTGCTTTTCTTACGTTGTCGAGTAGTGAATTGGATCTTTGCATCAGGTGTTGGATACTGAGAGTTTTGGTATTGCTGCATTATAACGTTCATGTTTTTTCTGTGTAAAATATTATGTGGTAGCATTGACACTAAAGGTGTGTAATATTGGAAATTTTGGCATAGATGATGCTTACAAAGGCTAGTATCTGTGATACGTTTTTCTAGAAATGTGGTTATCATTGGATGATTTGATGATTTGATTTGAGTTTGTTTATGATTATGATAAAATACAGAACAAAGATTTTAGGTAAACTACTTTTGTTATTAACTGCAATTTAGCCAAACAGAACTTCAATAACTTCCTTCTTACTTTCTACTGGAGACTGGAAATATCAATACCAAATTGATATCAGTATCAGATCGATTTCCTTTTGAGGTTTTATTTTATTTTTCCATTGCCATTTCTCAACTCTCCCTCATAAAAGATTTTGTTTTAAATTACTCTCATGATAATCTTTTGAACTTTGTTTAGGAAGTAACACAAAACACACTCACTCGTTTTTGCTTTTCTTTTGTTACCGTTTGTCATGCTAATATGTTATGAAAGCATTTCGTAAATATAAATATAAATGATGCTAAAATGGCCAAGAGAGACAGGTACGGTGTTTGCGCTGACAGTGTTGGAGTAAAGCTTTGCCCCTGGGGCAATTCAACAGATTGTTTCCTACATAAAGCAAACGTCTAGAGGGCAAACATTAAAAAGGTATGAAATCCTGCTCTTAAATTGAAAAAGATGTGAATGCAAAACGTAAGTTCTTGATATTTGGTATTTTAATTTCCGTGTGTGAACTCTTTGAAGAAAGTTGAGTAATTTGCTGGACGTTCGGAAAAGGAGCTGCAAGCCAAAGCTTCTGTCTCATCATGCTAGGAGGGATCCGATACGAATATTCATCTGGGCAGTTGATGGTATCGATAATCACCCAGCCCGACTCTTTGTGTCAACATGTTGCATACCTTTCATCCAGCATGTTAAGCTAGACATTCAAAGAATCCTGATGGGATGCGTAACTCGGTCATCGGAGTGAAGGGAAGCTTATAGATGCAGTCGGTAAGCGACCTCAGATCATGTAGCGTTGACTCTAACTTCCAAGAATTCTGTTTAGCCATTGGCTTCTCTCCCGCCCTCCGACATGCTCTACATCCCTCAACATACAGGCAACCCCGCGGGGGGGGCGGGCGGCGCCGCGCCCCGCCCCCCCCCCCCCCCGCCGCCACCCGCCCCCCCCCTGCTGCCCCTACCACCCCCTGCTGCCCCTACCGCCCCCTGCTGCCTCCTGTAACCCCTGCTGCGTTTGCTTCATTTATTAAACTCGGCTGAAAATGGAAACTGTTTTGAAAGTAAGTGACCCAAATCCCATAGAAATTAGATTAAAATTGTTCGATCGATCCCAAATAATTTGAAAGGAGTTTTGGATAAATAATGACTAAAATCCCCTTCCTACTTTATTTGCTTTATTTTTTGGGGGGGTATTTTCTTGGCTCAACGTTTGTCACGTTTTAGACAAACATGATAAAAAGTTTGCACACCCCTGCTTTAAAGGTCACCAGTTATGGAAAATTAACGTTTTGTGCTTCAACTGCTTCCAAAAACAATCCAAGTGCTTTAAAAACACCTGAACGTTTTTGGTGTCTGGAAAATTTATTTGCCAATTCAAAGATCTCACGATCTTTTTATTTTTTTGTGACATTCTACAGGGACTGTGCCGTTACCTAGCAACCCCCATGGAATCTAGCCCCGTTACCTAGCAACCCCCATGGAATCTAGCCCCGTTACCTAGCA
>CAEGAF010134260.1:0-23891 GCA_903067075.1 Micropoecilia bifurca | reverse complement strand
TGGCATTAGCTCACAAAATCTTTAATCATGCAAATGACTTAATCATGCAAATTGAAGACAACTCCTGTGCTTCATTATCAGTATCACATAAGGTTGGCAAAACTTAAGCTGGGCCCCATCTCTGTTTCCTGCATGCAGAAACACACACACACACACACACACACACACACACACACATACAGAGCAGTCATCAAGTTTGCCTTAAGGGCAAATTCGCTTTTGTGCATTAGGTATTCTAAGTTTGCCCTTGAAAATGTGTAGGTCTCATGTTCATCCCCTAGTAAAGCACCGTTAGAAGATGTTTGTGAGAAGCTGTGCTCACCACAAGCTTGTCATGCAAAGCCAGGATCATTTCAAAGTTTTCCTTAAAGTCGGCGCCATTCTTGAACACATTTATTAATGGGATTATTATAATTATTTTAAAAGTATGCTTTTTGTTTTTCTTTTCTTTTTTCTAACTGGATTCAGGAGGCTGCCGAAATGCTTTTGTATTAATTTACTCCTGTGACGGCTGTTTTCTATTCCCCCAATATCTAATGGATAATGATGAGAAAGCATAAGCAGAACTACGGTCACTTTTGACGAATGTCTCCTGGGGGTGACCTCTTCCTGATTTAGACCTTTAATAAGGACTCAGACAACATCCAGTTTAATGTATGTTAGTGGGTTGCTCAGCCAAGTTGGGCTCATAGAAAAGGAGAATGACTTTTCTTGCAGTGGTCCTTTAGTTTTTTGTTGTTTTTCTTTTTTTTTGTCCAAATTGTTTTATGCCGTTGAATTTTCAGCTGCTGCTCCAGGCCTTTGCTGTGCTTAATGTAAAGAAGAGACTGCTTAAAAGGATTTTCTCGCTTCCCTTTTGCCAAATGGAAATTTGGCAAAAGGTTGGGACGTTGTTGGGACGTATGTTGGGACGTATTTAAACGTCTTCAATGTGGAATTGCGATATATGCTTTGAAAAATCCTCTCCAGTCTTTCTACTTCAGCTGATAATACAGGATGTTGATTTCAGTGTTGCTGTTCCCAGTGTAAAGAAGTTGACATTTTCACACAGGTTTAATAAATCTTTGTGATCTTATACAAGCCTATATTCACAGCTCATCTAATAACACTGTCCGGATGTTAAAGTGGGGGGAAAAAAAACAACTCAAATTTGCACAATATTCTCACAGCAATATTTGTAAAACTTTCTTGAGAAGTCCAATTTCCACACACTGTTGTTCTTTTTATAAACCGGAGCATGTTGGGAGGCTTATAACAGGGAAAAAAACACAAAACTGTTTTGACACACCAAGGTAATTCTTTGTGCTATCTCATCAACAGCTCTAGTCAAAAATGTCACAAGTTATTTGACTGTGAAATCCCTACTCCTGTTTTGCTTCTCTGGTGCGTTTTTATACCTGCGAGCTGGCAGGTGAATTTATTTCCCTCAGCTGACTTCAACTTTTTTTTTTCAAAATTGTTTTTTTTTCCCGTCTTTTTTTAAAGGTTTTTTACACTGTCCCACTTTAACACACCTTATAATATATTCAGTCATTCAATACGAGTCCGCAATGTTTGGTTTTGAAGATATACAGCTCCTGTATTGTAATTTGTTGTGGTTAAAGTGAGCAAAATAGCAGTTTTGAATCACTCGTCACCTTTTAACAGCGATAGACATTTTTTATAGACACACAAACATTCTGCTGAAAACGACTTTGCTGCTGTGGCTGAATAGCCAGCTGCATGAATATAGATAGTAAGATGCTACATTAAGTAGATGGATGGAGTCGGAAAACAACTATAAATGTCAGATAAACAGATTAGCCAGGAATGAGAAGAGTGATTGATTGGACTCTGATATGATGAACCCTCCAGTTTGAGCCACTTTCAGACATATTCCAAGTAACACTTACTGTTGTTTATTGTGGACATTATCTGCACACTTATCTCCTTAGTTGCCTAATTTTGAAATGGCAGCACAATTACAGCTAAATTGTTTGAAGCAGCATCAGTTGCACCACTTCGCTGCCCTCAAATTAGTCTGTATTCTGCAGCTTTGTCATAATGTTTGTTTGCTGCCGTGCTGGCGATGCAAGGAAACCCGGACAACGCAGGGGCTCAAATCTCTGATGCCGCTATTCAAGAGGAGTTTAAGTTAAACCACTTATGTGATCGTTTGGCCGTGTCACATTCATTCAGCGAGCCCAAATTTCGGCCCGGAAAGAGCCAACGGTCCAGAGAGTCTGAAGTTAATGTAGCGTCGTCCTTTTTGCTGCCAGAACGGGCTTGTGAAATTTGATGCGGTGTCACGATCACAGCGCCCGTTAACACTCACAGAAAGGTGTTGTTCTCTGATCAGTCTAACACTAGCTCATTTCCTCTCGCGCTCCGCGTGGCGTGAGCCCATGGCTGACCTGCGACATCAGTGGAGCGCGGTGGATGATCGGCAGGGCAGCAGAGACGAGGCCAGACCCGCAGCTGAGGCCGGTGCTCCACAACAAGAGGCGCAGCACAGCGCAGCACATTGCTCAGGCGTTTTGCTCAGGCTTTGTGAGGACGTTTGCATTGACCCAAACATAAAATGTGGACATAAAAAAACAAATGCACTGTACAATAACAAAATCAGCCACTTTTTAAGACAGTGTAGTAGTGTGATGATGTATTTGAATTAAAGTGAGTAAATATAAACTCAGTACTAGGGCTGTATAATAATATCGATATTGCAATTTAAATCGATATTTTCTTTCCTTGAAAAAAAAACGATATTCATCTGCAAGTATCGTAACATCCAACTGTCACCTTTCTCACTCATTGCTTGCTTCCCACCAGGTCATCAGGCTTAGAGTGATTCCTTCAGATGTTAAGTGTCAAGGTTTAAAAGGTATCAAACTATTCAGAGCAGGNTTTCAATTAAAAGAAACATGTTTTCTCACCACTTCTTTGATTCATTTTGTCCAGCTGTCGACTTTTAAGTCTGTGTCCAACCAGAGCCAGGTATTGTGTAGTTGGTGCTTTTAATCAGTTTTCAGTTAAATTAATTCAATCCAGTTCTATAACAGTCACAAAATAACATCAAAATCACTCTGTCCCTCTAAATTGTTCAGAAAATCGCAAAAGTGTATTGAATTGCATCGTTTGCTTAATATCGCAATATATATTGTATCGTGGGCAGATTATTGTGTATCGTATCGTGAGATTATTCCCCTACTCAGTACCCCAATTATGATTTCAAGAAAATGAAAAGCATTACATTAATCAAGTATTGGTGAAAAAAAATTTCCAGGCCCCTTTTCCTAGTTCCATTGAAAAAATAATTTAACAGGGGAAAAAATCAACATATGAAATGATGAAGAAAAAAAACCCCAAAATGAATTTTCATTTAAAAACATCTACAAATGTTTCACACTTAATGCCTTTTGGGGCAGGCTTGTTCTATTACAACAGATGAAACTCATTGCTTCTCACCTGTCCCTGACCTCATTCTCCATGCAATGTTCGCCTTTTTTTCAATTAATTCTCACCTCTTCCGTGTCCGTGTGACTCACCTCAGCCATGTCCTCCGTGAAGAGCCGCACTTCGATTGTTTCAGAGCGTCAGACCTCTCTGGACTGCAGGTTTGAGAGCTGTGTGGAATTGGTGTTGAAGCTTCAAGTGGTGGAAGTGATGGGCACTCGTCGTGGCCTCTGCTGGAAAGAAGAAGAAAAAAAAATCAACAACTAGATTTTTCTTGTCATTTTGGCAATTTCTAAAATTGTTCGTAATGTAGAACATGTTCGTAACCAAAGTTTCCAACATTACATAGCACTGATCATGTGAAATTATGTGTAAGCGTAAGTGCTTTATGGTAGAAATGTGTAGCATCAATTCTTATTTATCACTTTAATTTTGTAAGAAATACTACCGTTGAGAGTAAATAGATATTTAGTAAGCTATTATAGGCACAGGTAAATATTCAGTGAGCTACAGTCATATGTGCACCATATATGTCCCAAGATGTAGAAGGAGGTCATTAGGTCAGATGAGATTTAAACAGAACATTACTGAAACTAACCAGCATCATTCTGTGGAGTTGATTTTTTTTACTGGCTCTAGTGGCCTTTATTTGATAGTGAATTGACAGAAAAGTGGATAACGGGAGAAGGGGGAAAACATAAGGCAAAGGTCAGGAATCGAACCTGTGATGGCCACGTCAAGGCCTCCTTAACCCCTGCACCACCACAGCAGGTGTTGATTTTCTCCTGAGGTGAACGTTCATATTCTGAACATCCAATCAGAGCTACGAAAAGAACGGTTGAGATCACATACAATACCCATGTGCTAGAAGACTTAAAATTTGATAAGTTTAAATAATTTTAAAACAGTTTTTTCCATTCTGCACTGCGATGTTCTTTTCGTTGATGGTCTTTGAAATGGTCTGATTGTAATTTTGCTTGAGGCCAGTTTGAATTCTGATGGGAAAAACTTTTGAACTACTTCTTTTTTTAATATCCTTAGCTTTGGTTAGATTATTTTGTCAGAGGCTTAGATTTGTTTGAATAACCTACATGTTGCTTGTCAGAGTGAGCACAGAGTGAATTGTAAAGACAACTGCAGCCGCATGAGATGATCTTCCTCGGTGTCTGTCACCTTTTGTTGCTGTCTGAAGAACTGATATTGTTTTGTAAGAAGAGAATAAAAACAGCTCCCCCCCTGCTCCTTATCTGTCAGCCAATATGCGAAAATGTCAGTTTAATTCACCCTTACTTTCCCCAAACCCTATTATGATTATTTACTAGAATTAGAGTTTGAGATTATTAAATGTCTGTTAGTGTTGTCCTTGTCTGGGAAAGGCCATTTCGGAGTAACCTGTCTCCGAGGCACCCTTGTAGGCGTTCCTCATGTCTGCGCTAGAATAATCTTTTCATTGACTCATGACTGGTGCATAGATCGGGGCACAATTAGTATCACGGATACATTCATTGTCTGGCAGTGTTGTAATTTTGCCACGTGTTGCCATCTGTTCAGGGCACGCTGCCAGCACTCACTGGCCTGGAGGGAGCCGCCATAGCTGGCTCGCTGACCTTCATGCCGAAAACAGCCAATGTTTTGGATGCTCTGGCCCGTCCTGGCTCGCTTTGGAGGAGCCTGACACATGCTAAATTGATTAAGAGCGTCTGAGCAGTAAATGCCCATTGGCAGAATCGCTGCAGACAACCTGAATATGACTCAGCGTGCTCTGAAAGCCACAAACTGTCGCCCCTTTTCGGCTTCGCAGATGCACACGGGGGCATGTTTTTCCATTAGCTGCCGTCGCTTTCGGTTCGGCGCTATCACGCGCGTTCAATTGCCGCCTTGCAGTTGCTGCGGGTTTGTCTTGTTTACGGGGCCTCGAGGAATATGATGCCATGTAATTCAGACCTAAGTACTAGTGGCCGACAAAAAAAAAGTGGCCGCTGCATTCTGTCTGAAGCCTTTTTGATGTCGAGGCTTAGGGATGTAGGCTAAATGCTTATTTTCAGGCTACGCACGCTTATCACATGCCTGCTGCACCTCTTGGAGAGGGCAATTTTCTCTGAGGGAAAGTGCAAGGTTTAGGATTATAGTTGCGAATGATTCATGGATCACACAGAGACTTCAGCACGGCCTTGTACAGAAACACATGCGCAAATGCTTCTATGAGAAAAGCTTTAATGAAGCAACACAATAGCCCTCTGTTGGTAATGCATCTGTAGGCTTTTTTTCCCCCCAATGCGAAACACACAACTCTTTGTTGGGAATTGACTCTTTAACCCCTATTAGCTCCTTTAAGAATGAACTGTGGTACAGTCATTAATAATCGTTTTGACCCCACTTGTAAATAAATGTTTTGGATCTTAGATCTTTTTTTTTTGTTTTTTTTACAAAGAAACTTGTAAGAAACCTTTGTACATCTAAGTGTTTTACATAAGCATGTTGATTTGCTGCATGTTATAGTTCCCCTGAACTGCGAACATCTACTTCTCTTATTCAACACAAAAAAAGACGGCTTGCTTAATAGCGAAAAGCAGCTAACGTATTAACACAAATCAGCAATATCCAGAAGCACACCAGTCCTGCACTTTATACTCGGCTCTGCAGAATATGTTCAAATATTGTAGTTGTGAACAAAAATGACATCTGATCAAAATGCAAACCAAATGATAAATGGTATTATCCTCCTAAAGCTAGACAGATTTTCATGCGTGATTAAATGGTTCTTGTTTGGATCTATTTTGTCGCTGTGAGAAATCCCTTTCTTGCAGGGAATACACTGGAATCCAAGAAAGATTCCACCTTTCAAGGAAGACCTTTCACATCTTGTTTAATTCTAACTTCTCTCACCCCCATCCTTCTTAATGAAGAATATTAACCAGCCAATGTCTTGATTCTGAAATGAAGTAACTGGATGACAACTATATTTTTGGCTAAAATGTTGCAAGAATCCAGAGTGTTTTCACCTTAATGAAAGATTTGTCACCTTCCAGGTTTGACCAACCCAGTTGCTGGAGTTTAATTTCCGGCAGGATCAGTTTCCTTTGGCTTGCTTACAAAGACCAAACAGCTGCTGCATTTCCCAGCAATGTTTGACTACTCTTGGCTCCCTCTCAAACACTGTTTGCAGGTTTCAGTCACTTTCAGATTTCCACTTCACTTTATCGCGCTGGAAAGGTCCGCCTTACCTTTTTTCCATCCGGTTCATCTTTCGTGGATTATGAACTTTTCAGTTTCATCTGTCTTTTGTCAGCTCCATCATTTTTGCGTGACTTCTGCTGTGACGCTGTCAAGGTCGGTGACCAGCTGGACACTATGCCTACGCATTTAACTCTTCTAACATTGAACAGCTACATGATGCCATGAAGTGGCATGTCCTCAAAAATGTTGGAGCAAGTGTCTTTTGTTCAGCCACCTTCTTTTGACTTTGTCATTAATAGGCTCGTCATCGTTTTGACGTCATCCTGACCTCTGAGGATTCTGGGACTGGGTGAATATTTCACCACATCCAAAGAGTTTACGGGAGACAAATTGTCCATACTTGCTACTGGTAAACACATTATATTCTTTTGTCATAATGTCTTCCAACACCACCAATATGAAAGACTGATCCACACTATCAGTGTGTCAGGTACTATAGTTATAGGACCCAGATCCCATAATGCATTATATGATTCTTGTCTAGGGTATGTCCCCTTGATGGGCTAGCCATCATTGGCTGTTCTAGCTCTGCTCTTACCTAATCATACACAGATCGCATGTATGGTGAGGGGGATGGCAAGCATTACCTCAAATAAACCAGCCCTTCCATCTATCACTCCTGGCATATAAAGACAATTGGAGGAAGAAAGCAAAAAAAAAAAATTTGAAAAGCTTATGTATGAAATGATGTTTACTTTGTCTGATTTAGTTTCTTGCCTCAGCCAATCAGCCCGAGATCTGTTTGACTAAACCTGTGAAATGGTATGATATAGCAGGTGGGATTTTTCTCAGCTTTTTCCCTCCCTCATTTTCCTCCTGTGATGTGTTTCTTTGTGTCTCGGTGTGAGCGTTTGGCAACCGATTCCTCCAGAGGCCCCAAAAAACTGCCACATTAACTTTAACAGGCTCTGCTCCCCAGAAGCTCAAAGTGATTTATTTTGACCAATCAGCCGAGTGAATCTGAGCGGAGGCCTCCAAAGCGTCTTTAACTCTCTTTATCATCAGAGTCGGAGTTTCTCTCGATTTGGCCTATTCCACCCCTGTCTGATAGTCTTTTGAAAAGCCCCGCGCTCTTTTTTTCTTGGCAAGTGGCGAGACCTTGGAAAAGCGAGCTTTTCCTCGTGGTGATTCCTTCCTCATGTTCCACTTTTTACCCATGTGCCTTTGTCCACTTTCCCGGGCAGACTCTACTATGCTTGGCCTTGTCACTTTCCTGAGAGACTCTATATTTGGCTCCAAAGAGTAAATGCCAAATCCAATATTTTGCTTTTCTTGTAAGACTCCTAAGATCAAAAGAGAAACATTGGATGCTGGTAAATAAGGATTTTTTTTCTTTTTTTTTTTTCTTTTTTTTTCTTTTGGACCGTGTGATTATCATGTAGTATGTACAACATTTAAAGAAATGTGAAGATTTCTAACTAATTTGAAGACTTTCATTTAGTTTGAAGGGATTTGAGAGTTTTCACTGTGTCAAATGTAATTAATTAAATGTAATCAGACGTTTCCTCTCTGGGAAATGTAGATTACCCAGTATGTGTGTGTACATTAGACCAAGAAAAAATCCTTCCTATTTGTGTGTCTTTGCAAATCTGTGCAGCAAAATGACCCCAGAGTTCTTCAGTGCAGTGCCTGTGGCAGCTCCTGTCTCTTCTGTCAGTTAAAGCAAACACAGCGAGGGTCTCTCCAGGCCCGTGTCCATGTGTGCATACATATCAGTCCGGTGCACACGCCTCTCCCAGTGCTGTGTGACCTCCACCGATGCCCTCTCAAATCCCACGAAGGGAGCTCGGGAATAAGAAATTAATTGCCAAACAATGCATAGCTCCCATCCATTATGGCTCTCATCATGTCAGATGATATCAAAGCTTACCGGATGCCTTGCAGCATAATTTATTGCTCCTCCTCCCCGCCACCGCCAGGCACCTCTTCAACCTTTCCACTTCCCAGTTGCACACGGTGATGGATTTGTGGGCTCGACACAATAAGATACCATTAAACGACGGGACTTTTATCATTTATTTTCCATCCTTGTCACTCGGCATGTTATCTATTTATATAATGCATTTGAAATAGTTTGCAACTCGGACTGCTTTGTGCTGATGAAGGTGACGACAGTTCTCCCTCAATTAAAGCTTCTCTTTTGACTTTACAGATGAATGTGGGTTTTTTTTTTTTTGTTTGTTTGTTTGTATGTTTATTAAGTAGATTTACTGTGACTTATGAATGATTGACACAAAACGTTCCCTGAACTCAATGGGTGAATCAGTGTTGCGTCTACAGATAATAAACCAGTTAGTTAAGAACCCTTTTGGGCACTTTAACAGCAACCTGTCGCAAAGGCATATTTTACTCTTATTTCTTTAGTTAAAATCTATAAAAAATCCCAGTGCCAAGCCATGTGTCTAACACTGAAGCCTCCTCTATGTGAAACCCAATACCAATCACCGCCACTAAAACACTGCCACTGATACAGGCACCCATTCAAAACAGGTCTCAGTTGTAACACCACACTTTTTACGCTGTAAATAAAGATGCAGTCTTCGCTAGCTTGCAGCAGAACCATCAACCACACAGCAAGCCTAGCAGTTATCCCCAAACAGACCTGCAAATTGTTTAGATTAAATGTCACACAAGAATACTGTTCCGTTTTCACTGCATGTCAGACCAAGTAACAAGTCTTGAGTTGTAGGATCAGCTTAGAAACCAGTAGAGAAGCCTTGGGAATGGGAACAAGTCGGAACTAACTCAGTTCAATGAGACGGCCTATAGAAGAAAAACGATAATTTTACTCGGTACAGGCGAAACACAATCTGCGTTGTTCAAGTTGATTTGTCAGGCAATACTCCATATGGTTTACAAAGTTTGATTATGATCATTAGCTTTAGATGCTTCTATTGCATGAAGAATTTCAACTTTGCTACTTTGATTTATCTTAAATAATTAGTGACACATGTATAATGCTATTTTCAAAAATGTATTTTTTTTTTTACTTTTTGTTTTCTGGGATAACTTGGATCCTGTCTGAACTCCCTGAAGGTCCTGATGGTTTGACACAGAAAAATTCTAACTATTAGATGAAACCGTGGCACGCAGTAGGTGATCAACTGAATAATGATGCATCTCTCGAGTTTTAGGTCAGATCTTTGCAGGATTTTTTTCCCTTTTTCTTTTTTTTGTGCCATTTCTGAAATATGTGACTTTCAGATGATGCTCACCTGCTCCAAAAAGCTCAGATAGCATTAAATTGTTGACTTTGAAGCAGTTTTCATTCTTATCTTACCACAGTCATTCATTATCTGAATTTCAGCATGCTTTTCTGCCTTAGGTTTAAGACCTGGTTAGGAAAATAAGTTAAAAAAAATCTGAAAAAGATGTAGGTTAAAGGTGTAAAAGTTATTGAAGAAAGATTATTTTAAAATGTTATAAGAAAAAATCTGTTTGGAAACAAACTGACATGAAAAATACTGAATCAGCCCAAGATTCATGGTGATGTAAATTGCAAGTAAGAGACAAAATAGAAAATAATACCTCAACATGTACTAAATGCTGAAATGATTGTTGAGCAAATTCAGCAAATTCACAGTTCACTTTCCTCACCGTATCCTTTACTGGGTGGATGAGACCACTCTCGGAAACATAATTTTATGCAAATCTTTGCTCTGAAGTCAAAGATGTTGATGTGTTGAAAGCAGCTTTAGCTTAGTAAAAAAAAGAAAAGAAAGAAAAAACACAAATTTGGTGACAAAACGAGTGTAGTTCCTTTTAAACTCATGAGATTACATTAGCACATTTTAAAGCTTCCTAATAACATTGTAAATCTCATTTGTGTCAGCAGTGGAAAATCAAACTAGGAAACAGCAAAAAAAAAGGTGCAGCTAAAGCTGCAGTAACTCAAACTGCTGACGTTTCACGAATGTGTCAAATTATCTGCTTTCGCCTGACAGCATATATGATCACGTAAAGGAAGCTGACTTAAATGCATTTCTCAAATCTCACCTATTTTATATCCAAGAATACAGTACAGCAAGCCGCACAATCCAATGCAGCTCAACATTAGTTGAAACTGAAAACCATGTAGAAGTAAAATATTATCTTAATAATTTTTTTTCCAAGAATCCAAAAGGATAGTGAGAAACTGCTAGATAGAGCCAATCCTTAACAGTAACCAGCATGTACTGGCAGCTAGTAAGAGTTAGTTAAACTGTGGGAGCGTGTAGCTTCTTCTGACCACAACCATGTGTCAGTCTAATTCTAACCATTAGTTTAAAATCTGTCCCAGCATCCACAGGTCTTTTTTTTTAAGAATACATGCGCAATCTAAATCTTTCATTCCCCGTCTGTGGAAAATATCTGCTGAAGACGCAGCCATGCATAAAGGTTCAAAACCTCAAATTAGAAGGTAATTGGGTTCAGCATGAGGATAGAAGACTCACTTCACTGTGTAACGCTTGTTCCATTTTACCCCAATAGCCACCTTCAACACCCTTCTTTTGATCTCGACTCAGCCGAAGTTTCCCAGAGCCAGACTCGCTCGCCGTGTGGAAGTGGCAAGTCACATAAACCGGATCCATTTCATAATAGCATTGCGATTTTCTCTCCTGGAGCGGAGTCGAGCAGGCTTATCTAATTGTGGAAGCCACGAGCCCTGGGATACAGAGAGAGAGGCTAATTAGTTAGAAATGAATGCTTTGAAATGAAGCACAAAGCTCTGTGTGTGGTAGAAACAGACTTCATGCTTTCTGTGAGATCGGGGAGGGGCTGAAGCAGAGGATCGGTGATGATGAGAGGACTCTGGTGCTCGAGTGAGACGGGAAGCTGGAGAGCATGCGATGGTTCACTGCTGACTTTTATGAATGAACAGGTTGATACGTTTGCGTCTGAATGTTCTTAAGCCTTCAGGATTGAAGTGGATAATGTAAGAAGTGGTCTGTCAACCCTTTCTTGCATGAATTATGATCCTTTGTGTCAGGATATTTTTAAACATAAAAAAGGTAGGAAACATGTATACATATATATTTTTAGGTGATCAATTGTAATTTTCTCCAAATATAAAGTTCTTTGTTATTGATGTCACAATATGTTTTTTTACCTGCAAGAGTCGTCTACAGTAGGAATCAGGTCAGTTGGCAAGCGTGTTTGTCTGTCGGCCATATTGGATTTAACAAAAATAATTAACTATTTCTTGCAGCTGCAAGAAATAATTTCTCGTAGTTTATTTTATGATGCATTAGTGTCCACTAAAGTGGTCTGTGTGCATTTATAACATACAAATCCACAAGAAGCACAAGAAAATGGCATTTAGATAGCTGTCCACTGTAGTGATCACTACGCACGAAAGGGTTAATATGTTAATCTACTACTTCTGTTTTTGCTACTTTAATTGACTTTCCTCACTAAAGACACATAGCAGGTTAATTAAAGGTTTTTGCACGACAATAGCTCCTGTCACAGGACACAGAAGAGTTGCCATGTAATATTTGCTGAAATTTTCTAAAGCATGCAACTAAAATTATTTTTTTGATTAATTCAAATCCACTCTTAAGTTCACTAATCATTTGCTCTGGGCTCTGAAGAGACCACTTTTACGTTGTATGTTCTCCCAAGCCTATTTGTATCCCCTTGTCTAGATTGGCAAAGTTAGCAAGTTGAAACAAAATGACCTTGTGTTGTCTCCAAGGCGATAGTGCCTACGGACTGTAGCTGCTGTCCACTGCTGGCTTCCCCTTTTTTTTCTTATTTTTTGCTCTGCATGTGCTCATTTCATGGAAAAGATATTTAATTCTGTTCAAGGACACACTCCTCTTTTCTGTCCCCAGTCTCTATCTCTTTTGGTCCGTGTGTATCTGCAGGTGTATTTAACATGCCGTATGTAGACTGAACCTTCGGAAAAAATAATTTACCCATGGACTCAGTGGGATCATTCAGAAGAATAGAATTACATTCTAAACATGATTCCTGGTGACTTTGAATTAACCTGCTGCTGTGACCGACATTTCCCTAAGTCATATTTCTTCCGTACTGTCATACTGCCTTAAGCATTCAACATTTTTTTCATCTTTATTACTTTAGAAGAAGAGGTAAAACAAAATGATCTCACTGTCTTTTAGCCTGGGATGAGAAATGACCAGATGAAATGGTTGACTAGACCGTAGGGTATTTATTAAGATTCTGAAAGGACAAATAAATAAAGAAGGGGGGGAGGAGATTTGATTATCTGCACCTTTAATGGGACTTAGTGATTACTTTCTTTGTACTTAAGAGGTAAATGTCCAAATCTTACAATGTACCTTCTAGAGCTTACCAGCAAGTTTCTCAGGTTTTGTACTTTTCAAAACCTACAAAGTACTTTCCTGGCAGTATCATGAAGCATCCTTGTTACTTTCACCAGTCCAGCCAGGCACTTTCAGAGACCTTATGAGGTGCTTTTGTGAGTTTATCAGGTTCTTTACAAGAGCTGATGGGACTTACTGGGTTACTTTCCTGGCATTTACCAGGCATTAATGGCTGCTTTCCCAGAACTTAAAGGGTACAACCATTTACCATACTGATCTGGTAAGAGATTAACTAAAATTAAACCTGCACTTGATGATAAATTTCCCTATAAATGTAAGATTTGAGCATCTTAAACATAGTATTCAAGAATTGTGCTACCAATGTGTTCAATTAGTTGTGATAAACCTTCAACGAAAACAAGGTATTGTACATATATTTTTTTACATCGACTTTTTTTAAATGCAGCATTTGAAGTCATTATGCTTTAATATTTGAAAATTTTAAGGTTTATTTAATAACACGAAATGCCATACTGAGATTTTAACTTTAGCTTTTGTTAATAATACAGAAAGTATCAATATCACACAGGAGCAAATTAAATGTGTTCATGATCTGTCTAACTGCAGTCTTCTCCATTTTAATAGTCCCTCATGTGTTTCAAGTTTTACCTTCATTAACATAAGCTGGGGGCAGCTCAACAACACCACTTCTAAATTAGTGGTCGTCACCTGTGTAGAGGTTTGATTCTCCTAATTGGCCCCTCTGCTTCACTGTTTAGTCACTCGGTTGTATGAGGATTGCCACAGTGAGGCCAGTACTGACCTTGATATAAGCAGATCAGATTTTTTATCAGACATCTTCATGGTGGCCTTTCTATCATATTCAGATTTAACATCCACTGTCATTGAACCTTTAAAAAAAACAAAAAAAAGAAAAGCCAAGCAGGGTTTCATTTTGGAAAAAAAAATTGGAAACATACACTTATTTTGTGCCTTTCTATTTCGACTTTCTTTCAATGTGTGAAATTTGTAAACATGTAAACAAACCACATACATGCACTTCAGTTTATAAAACTATCAAAGAAAAAATAACCCTTTGATGAATCTGCTTGAATGCAATTTATTGGAACTTAGTTTTTGAAATATGGTCATTTTTCCATAATATTCACATTTTCCAAGTATATGTTAATAACTGTAACATACTTCTGCATATATTTTGGAAAACCTTTCTTGGGATCCTCATGCTTGTAAGCACTAAGTGACTGCAAAGTTTGTAACTACCTAATCTCAACCCTTCATGGTGTGGTTTCCTCAGCGGTTTCCACCAGGCAACAATAGCAACTAAAGCCGAGTCCTACATTTTCACGACCATAACCAACATGTAAAACAATCTATGCGTGTTATTTGTCAGGGAAGCTTAAGCAGGTTTGGTTTTGGAGGGAACCATTTATTTCAGGTCTTAACCTTTTTCTTTGTCTAGTGGCTCTTGTCAACTTTGTATTCTTTATTGAAATAAATTGGCTTTGGTTCGCATCACTGTTCAATGAGATGGGATGTAGTGTGTGTGACTCTACAGGAGTTCCTGGGATACCTGCAGATATTTAAAACACAACCGCCTCTTTTGGTTGGTGGAAGGAAAACAAATACTCAATCAAGCAGCACTCTTGCTGAGGTGGCACATCATTTAATCAACCTTGGCTGTCGCTGAATGCTGTTAAGTGTGGAACGCATCGACTGCTGATAGTTGTCGGGGTGTCATTACAGCCTGCGGCAGCCTCTGCGTCCCACACTGCTCCGCTAATTTATGCCGTCTCATTTTACCCTTTGCAAATTTGCCATACCGAGATATTGTCCCATTGCAAATTGAATCTCGTAGAACAGTTATGTTTTTTTTTGCCCGCCCCCTTCCCCGTTATCTGAGCTCACTGAGGTACACCGCGTCCATTGAACCTGCCAACATAAAATTGACCTTCATTAAATTTTGTTTTGCTCTCCTTTCATACAAAGATTAGGATCGTTTGTCACTTCTGTCTTTTTGATTGTATCCCGGCACTGGGAGGAAATGACAGCTGTCCCAAATTGCATTTTAGTGAAGGTCCAAATTGTGTGTGTCTGTGAGAAAGGCCTCTTTCATTCATTTAGAGGGGCCAGTGCGAGCTGTCCTCTTCCAAACCGCATACCGTAATTAGATCATGACATACAGAACTATTGGCAGAGCTAAACAGAGCAAAGATGGCGATGCAAATATACAATGGTTGGATTAAAAGGGGAGTTAGGGCATTCTTTTTTCTTTTTTTTTTCTGGAAATGTTATGAAGTTTTATCCCTTGTGTGTCCTTAGACACTCTATGGGCTTACTGACTTCACAGATTCATAAATAAAACTTGGATCTAAATTAATTTGGGACCTCTAATTTCCAATCAGACACATTGTGGAAGATGAATAAGGTGCACAAGGAATGACTGATGACCAAGACTTGAGGAACTGCAAGTGGATTTAAGAGGGAGGAGAAGATAGCTAGTTTATGGGTCCATTTCTTAGTGCGCATGCGTTGGTGTTATTATGGTAGCCATTTTCTCCTTAGAGCTCAGGTAAACAATGCCATTAGCAAACAGTTCCTGGAGTGTAAGTGTTGTCCTCTATGACCCACAAATAGCATATACTTAAAAAAAAATTGCCGTTGACTTGCAGAGATATGGCCTCGCATTTAGAATGCACAGCTGGAAATGTGAATTTCCTGGTGTGTGTGTGTGTGTGTGTGTGTGTGTCTGTGTGTGTGTGTGTGTGTGTGTGTGTGTGTGTGTGTGTGTGTGTGTGTGTGTGTGTGTGTGTGTGTGTGTGTGTTAACTTAGCCAGCAGGGGTCCCAAACAAGACACCACTTTAGTCACCCCTGAAAGCTCCGACCAATCCTCTTTGAACTATCTTCTCTTAAACTGACGCATGGAAAAAGCGAAAGAATAGAGTTCCCGAGGATACACTGTCCAAATTTGAGATATAAAAAGAACAAATTTCCCCTCAAACACAGCCGAAGTACAACTGATGAAATTATTTTAAACAATTTCTGCGTTTTTTGTTGTTTTTTTTTCTAATCTTACATCCTTTCTTCTGTATCAGAAACATCCTCCTCTGTCATGGTTTATATGGACACCATGACTTCAACAATGAGGACCACCACTCGACCCGGCACCGTCACCCTGACGACCACAACATCCAGGACTACCACCACCCGGACGCCCTCCACAATAACTGCAGTGGCCGTGTGGCCGCACACATCAACCACGATGCCATCGCCCGCGCAGACGCTGGTCAACGCCTTGGAGCCAGAAGATGACGACGGAGCTCTGCCTTCCTCCAAGCTTCCGAACATCAGGGTGGAATATTGCAGTCCCTTGGTGATGATGGACGTCGCCTGGCCGAAGACCAGGCAGGGCACTGTCGTCAAGATGCCCTGTCCATCAGGAACCATAGGTGATGCTGGTTTGTTCTAATGCCAGATCTTGGAAGATTCCTAAGTAGATGTTTGTCTTTCATTAACTCTTGTTAGCTTGCCATTTGTTAAAGACTGAGGAAGTGTGCAGGAGCCTTTTGCCTCATCCAAGAAGATTCTGTGTTTGTCTTTATAAACCCAAGCATGTCATTCATGATTTTAAGATGCAACTAAAGTCCAGGAGCCTTGTTTTTAAGTCCATGTAGAAACTGGAATTCACCCGAGCTTTGCAAGTTCTACTTTCTATCATAAAATCCTAAAAATGAGTCGTGGCGTGGAGAGGGCAGTGATCACAAAACCACAGATCTGCAAGATTTATGATTAATCCCAGACAAACTCAAACATATCTCTTCTGAAATCAGAAAAGCTAGAGAAAATAGTGTTTCTCTATTTCCTCTCTCAGAGAGAGGATGTCAATATTCTCCTTAGAAGAACCGGTCTGCTGTGAGTTCCTTGTGTGAGTTTTTGTTTATATTTACACTCCCTGCGCAGCCTGCACACGCTCCCTTCCCGTCTCCCCCCACTGACTCTTTATTCCCGACTCAACGATGCGGCGCTAAAGATAGCATGATGTTGAATTTGTATGAAAACTAGTTACTAAAACATCACACTGCTGTAGTTGTGCTCTGTGTTTCACAGCAGGATAGATCTGAATAATTATAGCTCATTAGTCTTGATCAGGCATTAGACCTTTGTGTCTGTGGATGTTTTCTGCCCGTCTTTGCATCGATACTAACGGAATAAACTCAAGTGTAGTTTCAGATGAGATCAATGTTTGACTGCTGCGCATTTAAAGACATTCTCTCTAAAAGGTTAGAAACCTGAAAGCATTTATTTTTTTTAATGATTCAGTTTAGACAAAAAAAAACACCAAGACTGCTGTCAGCCAGGATTCTTCAATAAAGATTTTTGTGGCAAAAAAAAATCAATGATACTGGGGAAAAAACAGAAATGCTGGTCTAGGAGTATTTCCATAAGAAAGCAAAGCAAAATGAGTCATTGGCAGTAATAGCCCTGTCAATGGCTCCTTCCATGCAGAAGACAATGCTAAACATGGGGCCTCTCAGATAAGGTGTACTGTCAATTGAAAGGAAATCAAAGCAAATACTCAATATGTATGGAAGCAATAGCTGTATCTTGGTTCCTAAACCTAAACCGAGACGCACTGGGAAAAAATATAGGGATAAATAAAATAAAGATGCTACACTAACTGAAAAGGCACAATGGCTCTTTTAGTTACTCTGTCCTGGAAAGACACTAAATATGGAATCCCTCTTTAAGGAGTTCTTTTAGAGTTCACAAAATTAATACACCAGTAGTGCCATCAGTGATTATTCAGGACAAAAAAAACACCTCTAACCCTAGAAACACGGAACAAAAAGCACTTTTTAGGGTGGAAAAAAACAAAAAGATGACAGTCATTATTGCTTTTGTTCAAAGAACAGAAGCACTGGGCTAGGCGTGCTTTCTATCCTCAGTCAACCAAAAAACAGAAGGTACACAGAATTAATTGCAGCAAGAGCTCAGACAGCAGCTTCTTTCAGGGAGGAGATACAGATAAGCACACAAGCTCTGGGTCAGGGGTATTTCTATGAAGAAAGCATATAAAACATTCCAAATTAATGCAGAAATAGCTCTTTCAATGGTTTTAGTCAAGAAAAAAAGTTGGGCAACCCAAAGAGTCACAGGGCAAAAGCGCCAAAAAGGTTTTTTTTGTTTGTTTTGTTTTGGACAGTATATGGTTTTCTGTCTTTTGAACGATTCTTAAGTGCAGATTCTCTGTCAATTAATCTATGAAGGAAAATCAGCTAAAAAACAGTCATTGGGCCGTTGTGTGGTACTGTCTGTGGAAGGGGCTGCTAATATTTCTATGCTAAAAAGCAGAGAGAACACAAACGATGACGGCAGCAATAATTCAATTTATTTTACGTAACCGGAATTAGTTTTTACTAAGTATTTGGTTAACTCCTTCAAATTAAAAAATATTTTCACTGCACTTTTTCTTTAAAGGGTTTTGATTGCATCTCTGACACTGGGACGAATAAAGCATTTGCTTTGCATCCGGCGATTAGTAAACCGCAGTGCTCGCGCATCCTCTTCAGGTCAGGTCTAACTGCACCCGCACAGTGGGGAAAAAGAGCGGTTTTTCTCCGGTATGCTCAAGTTCAGCTCGGGGGCCCAATCCGTTCACCAATCAGCGCGCCGACAGAGTCGCGCACGTGCACACGTCGTCTTCATTAACGGGACAGCGTCGGCGCTCGCGGAGACCTCGCTAACAGCCCAACAGGTGGCGCAGATAAGAGGAACCGCCGCCCCGCCTCCCCCCCTCGGCGCTCCCCCTTCAAAGCCGTCGCACTTCAGACAACACTGTCAAGCGGAACACGGCCGCGTGAGCTTCCTCTGCCACTCTTTGAAAGTTTTCCGAGCTCCGCTTCCATCGACGTCTTTTCGTTCCCTGTCACTCCCGTCGCTCCCCTCTGACCCTCCCCTGACTCCCCCTTTCTCTCTTTCATGCTGCTTCGGTCTGTCTCTCGGCGTTAGGGGTGGAGGGGAGGATGCAGAGTGACTTATCTTATAAACCCATCAAGCACAAGGCTGTCTGAGGTGGACCGGAGAGGGAAATTATATGTCAATCAAAATGTATATCTGTTAATGCAGGTTGTGTCGACCTGCGACGACACTCTGTCCCCTCTGTATACAAGAAAGAGTAATTTAATGTCGGCGCACAGCGGTTGAAGGTCCACGTGTAGATTTTTAAGGTGAAGAAGCAAATTAGGTTTGAATTCACTGCAACACGATCTCGATTCACATGATTTCTTGAGCCTGTAGCTGTAATAACATGTTCGGTTCACATTTAAACCAATAAAAATCTTATATTATAGATGTCAATAGGTGTAACAAGATTATAGAGGCTTAACGTATAACCACGCAGATTAATAACACTCAGTATCGGTGAGTGCATTTGCAGTGCTCATCTATCAGCAGAGAATTTCCTCCAACCTGTTAAATTGACCTTTCCTGGGGATTTCAGCCTTAATTGGCACCTATTTTGTTGCATCTGCTTTCTTATGCAGGACTTGAGCCACAGGAGCAGACACTTTCTGACTTTTAATGATTAAATACTGAGTGTGTCTGGACGAGTCCGGCAGCCAGCCTCCGCTGAAGCGGATTCGTTTTAGCCAGTTTACGATAAAACCATCCAATTACAGTTCTGCAAATTCCATTAATTGGATCACTTAGAAATGTTGTTTCTTTGGACAAGTTTTGCAAATAAGAAAAAAGGGGCCTGACATACAGAAGACTCGGGCAATAGATGAGGAACTGTAAGGCATTGTCAGGCATGTCAGTCTGTAATGGGAAAACGGTCGAGGAAGAATTGGAAAATTTGGACGGGCTTGCGTCAGACAAGATTGGTTAGAATGCAGAACAAAAGATGTTTCCCTGAGTCTTTCTAACCACTTAACTTGGTGACTTTCTTCTGTTGGAAGGTGTGGCTTCATTCATGTGCTTGGGCCCAGAAGGATACTGGGACCTCCAGGGGCCCGACTTCAGCAACTGTAGCTCCCCTTGGGTCAACATCATCAATCAAAAGGTAAAAACTACAACTTTCACTTTGCACCATTTTGGTGTTTAATTTTCTTTCAGTATCTTTGTATGTGTTTCCAAACGATATTGCAAATCCAACATGTAATGTTGCCTTTACTAAAAGATCAAAAACAACAGCACCACCTTCATATACAATAAGCAGAATGCTTTTTATACTGCCTATATATAGGACTAGGTTAATGCTATTTAAGTTTAAGCTAATACTATAAATCCAAGTCAAGGCAAGTTATTATTTTAGCACAAAGTGTTTTAAAGTGCTGAAGTCACATTAATGACAAGAAATTGATTCAATTTTAAAGAAATAAAACACATGACAACAGTAAACTCATAAAAGAACATTTGACTTTAATAGGAAGACTTTATAAATCTATTGTTTTTAATCCTGATTTAAAGGAGCCAGGAATAGTGTGCACACATCTCTTGCTTTAACGGATTCGGTTTAAAAATCTGCAGAGCATTAAAAACTAATTGCTGTTTTCCCCTGTTGGGTTGTGACCCTAGATATACCAAGTGGCCCCTGTTGGGTCTGGCTCGTACCGATGAACAATATTTTTTGAAACATTTATTGGCCCAACACTATTCAGAACCTTGTGAAAGATTTTAAAATGGGTCCTTTCACACACCAGGAGCTAGAGCAGCGATGCGGGACTGGTGCACCGTGATCAATTTGGCAACAGCCTTTTTGAATGAGCTGCTGCTGCCTGATTATTTTACTGAGAACTGTAAAGACGCCATTAAAATAAACTAATTCACTGGAAATGAAAGCGTGACCTAGTTTTTCTGTCTTGTTTTATCTACCCTTTATTTTTGGCAATGTTTTAAGATAGTGGTATTTAGGAGTAGACTTTATGTGGCTTTTGTCATTAAATGTACCACCCAGAGATGTTATTGGTACACAAGAACAACGCACATGTGAGTGAACATGATTTGTCTGCTCACATTTATGAAAAAAAACCTAATAACCACAACAAAGTCCGGCAGCATAGTCCACTTTTATGTGATGCTGAACATTAACCGTTTGTTTGGGTCAAAACCTACTGCTGTTCTTAACATGTGTAGCTTATTCCTCTTTTATTATAATTGGGGTACATCGCTTAATAAAATAAACCTTATATTGTTGGAAAAAAAGACTTGTTCACTTCAATTAGTTATTGCCATATAAATAGGAAACCCTGGACGTTTTGGTAGTGGTTAATTTGAGTCTGGACAGGATAATTCAGCCTTAACCTTAGAGGTTAAGAAAGACTTTGTCCTTTCGCCCTTCTGTCAGTTCTGCTGCAGCGGCTCGCAGTACAGATATTTGTGTCGCACTCGGTCAACTCTGCTTTATGTTGGTTCCGTTCTTTGCCTGCTCATAATTGGTCAATTAATGTAATCGATTAGGTGTACTCCGTAGAAAGCTGATACCTCTGTGTGCATGCACATATGTTTAGACTGGAGTGAAACCCAATCCAACAAACCAGCATAGTGTAATGGGCTCCTGTGGGTAAGGCCCTATCCACGCCGCCGTCTCCTCTACAACATGATACAGCGGTTATTGGCTCTCCATATTGCTCGAGCACAAATGACTTGCATCTCCTGCTCTGCAGGCTATTATGCAAAGCCTCATTTCGACCTTCCTACACTTCAATCGGTAATCAAATCAAAAAGAATAGACGGAGAAGGGGGGCGGCGAGCGAGGATCCACGTTTCACGTTATGAATTGCAAGCAACGGTGAAAAAAAACGTTCCACCTGAAACGTGCTGCGCCCCGAGGCATGCGTGTTGCACCACTTATGCTTTACTCGATGGCAGGAACTCAGCCCATTAAGCCAACAGCAGTCTGCTGACATGAATGGAGAACGGCCATAGTGGAGGAAACTAGCGGCAGAAGAAATAATCGGCTGCGCTTGTGCATGGCGCATTCATTCCATTTGTTGACAGCGATAAAACTGGAACATAAATAAACGCAGCAGTCGGTTTGCTTCTCTAGCCCTGCTCGACAGAAGTAGGGAGACGACTTTTGTGTTATTCAAATCTGCAACAAAGTTAAGCTGAGAAAGTAATATATGTATTTTTAGGATGAAAAAAAAGCTATGAATTATTTTTATATATAATTCAAAGGATATGACAGTTGAGCAGTACACCTGTCTTAGTGGAGGAAGGAAGTCTCTAATGAAGATCAACACGTCAGGGATTTCGAATGCCCATCTGCCAGTTTGTTATTTTATATCCATAGCCATTGTCCTGCGAGTATCACAGCTCATTACCAGATGGTTTGGTAGACGAAATGAGAAAGGACGATGTAGAGGGTAAAAAGGAAACGAAATGACAACCAGACAAGCAGAAAGGGAGGGGAGAGTAAGAGACACAAAAGAGGAAGCAGAGATATTTACCCGGCATCCTCAGCTCTTCTCATTAGGAGATGAGCGCAGGGAAGCCGAGGACGAAAACATCTTCCAACGATGTGCTCGCCTGCATACACACACACACACACACACACACACACACACACACACACACACACACACACACACACACACACACACACACACACACCTCTGTGAGGACCAATTTAAGGAGCCTAATTACTTCCCTAATAAACTCACAGGCAGAGATAGAAGGTAACGCTACAAAAATAAGAAAAACATATCAGCATGATCCAGTTTTTACTCACGTCTTGGTTTCCAGCATCTCTTGTCGTCGTACGTTGTTCGTGAATTTACACCACGGAAAAAAAAACAGCTCCCTCCTGGTAAGGATGTGTAGAAAAGCTACATGCTCTTAAAATAGTTTTTTATTAGTCTGTTCGTTTAAGTTGATCAGTGTCCAGGAACTTTTAATTAGTATTTCCTTACTTCCTGTATTCATGGAGTGTGGATTCTTTGAGCTGCTTCTTAGAAAGAGAAAGAAAAGACGAGCATGGCGTTCAAATGCGGCAGATTTGTGATGATATCTGTAAATCAGAAAATGTCTGAGAGAATAGCCGCTCAATTAAACTTTCCCACGTCTACAAGCAATAATTGTAAACAAGCAAACCTGAAGGACAACCCAAAGGTTTCCCGCCATCAAACCCACTGAATAAACAGCGAATAAAAAGAAGGATATCTTTAACTGACGTGCCAATAAACATGGATAATACTGAAATAATTCCTTTGTAACAGACCAAGCTTAAAATTAACCCAATCAACAAATTGCCAATGTTATCAATTAACCATGGATTTAACACCACACAAGTTATTTTGTTAAGACTGTAGAGATAAACACTACTGAAGTTACCTTTTCCAATAAGATGTACTGCAGCCGATATGGAAGTGAGTCAAATGTCTCCTTTGAGGAGAGGCTGTGTGTTGCTAAGCAGACAAATCAAAGGGTTTGTGAACTCTCACTCTAAAGCCTCAGCTTCAGTCTTCAGAGGTTTTCTTATCAGTGTTTTTGAGCTGGAAGAAAACCTATGGATAATTGGATAAAAGTGAACCGCCAGAGAGTGAGCTTGTTTTTAAACAGATTAAAAACGTGGGGACAAAACAGAGCAAACACAATTGATAGGAGAGTAATGGCTCATGTCTAATAAAGGAAGCATTTATACTTTGAAGCTGTTCTGCCTGAAAACTAAAACTAAAAGCTTTGTCTTTTTATCTATAAACTTAACCTTTTACATGTTCATTTTTATTTATTTTTTTACATTAACCAGGCAGTATTCAGAGTTTTTGTATTATTCTCTACCCCAGAATGTATTTTATGCATTTCAGATTATACATATTCCACTTTATCACATGTTTTTGCACCTCACTAACTTCAGTGTGTGTGTGTGTGTGTGTGTGTGTGTGTGTGTGTGTGTGTGTGTGTGTGTGTGTGTGTGTGTGTGTGTGTGTGTG
>CAEGAF010134240.1:0-20769 GCA_903067075.1 Micropoecilia bifurca | reverse complement strand
TATATATTATTTTTTTTTTCCTTTTCAAAGATAAGTTGCACAGTAGATCTGGTTTGAAGTTATTACAGTCTTGATTAGTCTAATAATTAATAACTGAATAATGAGGGCTTCTTTTAAAGGTTGCCCCCAAATGGTCCATCTTATAAAAAGGTAATGAAAATGTTAAAGTAGAATTATTTTTTCCTACTTGACCTGGTCAATAACTGGGAAGAAGACTAAATTTGCTGCATTGTTTTATTTTTTGTCTCAATTTGAGGGTTTTTTTGCTGCCTCTAAAAGTTTTAAACCTGTTTTCATTTTGAAGGCAGAGGTTACATTTTGAAGTATTCAAGCTAAAGCAATAAAATGATAATAATTAATGTTGTACGATTAACAATATAATGTATAAATAGATTTTCATGAAATGGGAATAATTTCATTTCCATTTCTTAATTACAGCAGCTCATTCAACTAGACTTCTAGTTCTAACTTACTAGAACATTTGAAAAGATGACTCCTCTTTAAGCCATGTTAGCCTATCAGTTGTGAGCTGGTCAAGCTGCCCATGTTGCACTGCAATGTTCAGGACTAGTTGGTCACAATAACACTCTAACTTCTTTTCAGCCATCTATAAAAACAGCTCTGTTGGCTTCTGTGTTGAATTTAGAGAGGATTACAGCTTCACGCCATATACCACCTACTTCTATATGAAACTTGGCCACAAAGCTCCTCTGTTAAAGAAGGAGACTCACACAATCAACATGAACATGTGGCCAGCTGAAGACGGACCTTCTGTGGTGAGTGTTTAGTTTAACAGGCTTGTTGTCTTTTAGTAAAAAGGGAGTTTTAAGGTTAACTACAAATTCTTTGAAAGTGATCCCATTCTCCAGGGCCTGAAAAGTTATTGTTACTTCTCATAAAGTTCGGTGTGGATGGAGTTTCAGAAAACATTCCTTTATTCAGGCTGGGCAACAAGGCAGTTTTAGAAGGATGTCAAGGTCTGTAAGATTAAAAATGGGCCAGTTACCTCTCAAGTGTGCAGGTATGTCTGACACTAAGAGTAACACATCACTCTCCCACCCTCACATATTGCCCTTTTTCATCCCTTTCCAAAAAACACAAGTATTTCAAATTGTGCAAATGAAAACTGAAAGAGCTCCAGTCTTATTAAGCTAACACAGTTTCAAAACTGCAGTTTATATAGTATGAATTTTCTTGGTGCCATTATCAGGTGAGTTGTATCCATATTTTGGCATTTTTACTAATATAGATAATATTCAAGTATTTGAAAATGTAAGACGTTCTAGTGAACTTGGGTGGAATAACTGGGAGTTATTGGCTCTATTCACACTGCATCAATGTACTGGAATCTGCACAGCCTTATCCACACCCTTGTAAATCTGGCCCTGCGTGTAAATGTCAAATGGGGTAGGTGGCTTGTTGAAATTAGACTTGAACCGAACTCATCAAAATAGAAGAGGAAAGGTTTTAATTTACTTTGGACATGGTAGGGCTGTTAGAGTAAGATAGGCTAATCTTCTGATCTACTGCAATTTTCACACTCAACCATTTCTGCTTTCCAGCAGAATGAAAATCTGTGGATAATGGAAACCGGTTCAAATGATAAATTGTAAATGGCTTGTACTGTGTAGGGCTTTATTAAGTCATTGATGGATGCATTCATACTGATTGTGGCAAGCTACTGGATAGTAGCCACAGCTGCCCTGCGGCAGTCTGAAAGAAGCGAGACAGTCATGTACCTTCACCATCTAGCCACCACCAGCAGGCAAAGTGAAGGTGAAATGTCTTGTCCAAGGACACAGAGGCAGGTTGACTTGGGATGGAACCAGCAATCCACAAATTGCAGGCGGGTTGGTCTCTCCCAAGGTCACTATCGAGACCAACATTATCTCAAACCAACCAAGCTATGTGAAATACTGCTTTTGCATCTAGGAGATGTACAGGTTTTGCAGAGAAGACTGATTGCTGCTAAACACCTTAGCATAGAAGATCTGCTGCTGTCTGTTTCTGTTGTTAGCAGTGGCTAAGGACTTGAGATGGAGGAGGAGAGGATGGGCTCAATGGGGGCATTGAAGTGTATCTAGAACTTGTCTTTAGCAGGTTGAATTATTTTCAGTTGCTACAGGAGGTCACACAGGATGATGTGGGGAGGTGGGACTCTTCCTGAAGGCTCCAACTATCTCCATCGTCCTATTAGCATCCTCCCACATAGATGGACTTCACTGCCTCAGCGATGAGTCCAGTGAGGTGGTGATGTTCACCACTTTTCAGGAGCTTGGCTGATGGTACAGATGTTGATGAGAAGAGTAAAGGGGAAAGGTCACACAGCCTTGGGGTATTCATTGCTGGTTTTTTGACACTTAAAAGTGACTTTTCTCAGCCTTACATTATACTTCTTGTCAGACAGGATGCCTGTGTTTTTATTTATTTGTTTATTTTTTTAATCAGAAAAGAATTTTGTGGCCTCCATATCCACCTGATTCTACTGATACTGTCCCTGTAATGGAAATTGTATTGTATTCATTTATAGCTGTACCTATTATACACAACACTACACTTTATTACCCAGCCCTTATTTGCATAACACTTTGATGTTAGTCTCTTTAATATAATGTTGATAGATCATAACATTTTCTGGCAATATTTATTGTTTTATATCATTTTTAAGGACAGAGGATTCTTAAAGGTACACATGGAAACTAAATGCTTCCCAGTGTCTCTTTATCCTTGACTCATTAGGCTAGAGTTCAGCCTAATGAGTCAAGGATAAAGAGATTGGAGTCAGTAGACGGGAGATACTGTAAACGCAGACATTAACATGATCTGGATGCTTTCTTCATAAAATGAATGAAGCAGGTTAAAGCATTTTTCTTCCAGCTTGTTAACAATATCAGTTCGTCTGTTGCTTCTACTCTTAAATATTTACTTTAGCTTCTGTATTAATTTGAATGTTTTCTTTCATATTTCTGTTCTTTAAATCTTGTTTCTTCTTCTCTGACTGAAGTGTTTTCCATTAACTGTTTTAAAATGTTTCTGCACATTTTGCAATATCTAAAGAGGAAAGTGAGTAATGAATGTATTTTTTATTCCTAAAGACCTGCTGGTAGTAATAACCTTGCTTTTTGTTACGTTTCAGTTCATTAACTTGTTAAAAAAAAACTGATCATCTCATAAAAATGTCCTTTTGAGTCTTATCCTACTTTTTATCCAAATTAATCTTAAGTAATTGTGGTGAATGCATGGATGTACTGCTAATAGGAAAGAAAAGGGGTGATTTTTAGCACAGTTTAATGATGATCTCTAGTTCAACAAGAAATGATCCAATACTTGTTGCTGGATGGAGTCTATCATTAAAAATAAGAGCATGATGTTCTTGCGATGTTCTTCTGGTTTACTCTCTGTAGCTATGGACCATCTCAAATAAAGACTGTTGTTAATGACTTACAGGTAAAACCTGCAACTGGCAAGGGAAAATCCAAAGAGGAAAAGAGATCAGTCCAAAGCTCTGGAGACTCCCATGTGTCCAAGAAAGTCAAGACAAGGCTTTCCTAGTCCCCTCAACCCCGACAAACCCAGAAGACAAGTCAATAAAGTACAGTCCATCATTCTATACTGTGTTCTCTTCTGCTGCTATTGGCATGTCACCACTCTGATTGTGCTTGATGTTTGAAACTGAATGTTGGAGGTTGGTTTGGTATGAAGGTACTTCTTATCTAATTTTAACAGGTTAAATCAATAAAATCATTTTCATCAGCAGGCTTGGACAATACATAGAGAAAACTATCCGTCCACTGCAAGTAGGTGCTAAATTGTAATTCTTTTTTTAAGTGGACATGTTTCCATTGTATGGACAAATTAAGACATTATGGTAAGCTTTAGAATTCCTCTTAGCAGTATAGACACGGGGCAGTCTACCAAAAATTGGGGATGTCATGATTGTAGTTTTCCTGGCTAATTGTCGATCTTTGATAAGCCTGACCTGTCAATTTAGATTTTGGCCAATATCAATGACTTTTCTGAAAAGCCGCTGACTTTGCAACCGTGGGGTGAGTATTAACTGTACATGTACAGACATGACCTAGTGGGGGGTCTCTTAGTTTCTCTCATGCCAGAGTATAAGGACACGGGCTGATTTTCAGACTTTTGTGTTGGCAGGCAAGACTGGTGGATAGGATCAGTTTCTAATCAATCTCCCAAAATGAAGGAAATCAGGGCTGATTTATTGTTGCACCCTTACCAAATTTACAACAAATTGATTTGACCTGCATATTCCCACATCTTTTCATCAGGCCCAAAACTATTTTAAACAATTGTGGATCAGCAAGTCATACTAGTTTCTCTGGTAACTTTTTCTTCCACACATTATAGTAGAAACATTCCAGCAAATCTTCAGGTTTGTAAAATGTATTGTTTGCACCCCTACCCTGCACCACAACCTGATTTGACCTGCATGTTCTCGCATACTTTCAACAAACCCAACACTATTTTTAACAAGTTTGGATCAGATAACAAAGCTCAGGTCATTCTAGCTTCTCTGGTAGGCAGGTATAAATAAAATAAATTAAGTCTACCTTGATCTTCGACGAAATAAAATGGGGGAAACAAAACTTCCACAGGTAGAATGTATGGATAAGAAATATGCTGAGTAAGCAGTATGTGACGTAGCATCTATGTGCGCATGAACATTACCACAGGGTAGGACAGATTAATGGATAGACAGAAAGTTTGAACACCTGTTAAAGAAAATAACAGGTGGAACACCTGAATATATGCGACTGTCACCCAGGGCTTTTCATCCATCCAACATTTCAATAGGACAGAACCGGACATAATGGTGAAGTTGAAGGAAGCTTCAATGAGTACTGGGAATTTTGAATAGAAATTAATCATTAAATTTAGGAATTATAAATGTAAAGAGAATTTTTCTCATTCCACCTTTTGTCCAAGCCCAATATTTATTTTCTATATCATATGTCACTAACATTTCATCCTATTATCATATAACTGGTCAGTATGTGCTCAGTAAGTACACTTGTGAGATCTACTGTTGCTGCTTGATGCTTTAGAAAGCTGAATGAAAGTGATCTGTATTATTTTCTTTTTCTTTTATGCTTTTTTCACTTTTAACCCTTTTTTATTGCTATTTTTCTATATTTCACTGATGCAGGACAAATCAGCTCCTGAAGTCAGTGAGGAGCAGGTCTGTCTGTATGAGCCCTGATCCGCCTGCGATTAAGAATAAATGTCCCTCACAAAAAAAAAACAGAAGCTCAGGAAACGAGAGCTAAAACAATCCAGACAGCTAGAGGGAGGACAAAAGGAACCTTCTCAGAGATGGATGAGATGAGGCCATTCGTGTCCTGTAGAAATGAATGTGAATGTAAGTGATGGACCTAAACTCCAAGACCAAATTAAATCTGTTTCCAAGCCGAACTCAGCCGGTTCTTGGAGGGCAAGAAGAAAACAATGTGAAAAGATGGACTTGTCCTCACCATGTCCACCGTGTCTTTCTTAGGATTCAGTCGTATCTGAAGCTGCAGCTGAGGAGCTCTGTGATCTCAAGAGCTACTGCATCAAGCAGCTCAAGAAAATAAATTACATTTCCCATGAGCACCTATCCACTCAACCCCCAGCCCTAACCTGGGGTTCTGTCATGTATCAGGGTCAGAGTTGGTCATGTCCACAAACCGGAGAAAACTGCTCCATCACCGACGATAGAATTTTCTGTTGTAATTGTCCCTGTTTGGTTCTTTGTATCTATATTTGTTTTGACAATAGTTTTCATCAGGAAGGGAAACTTCAAAAAAGCATTTCACTTTAGTTTCTCTGTTACAGAGTAAATCAATGCCGTCATAGGAACAAACTCCTTCACCTTCTTGCCTGAGAATAGAAGAACATTTCATTTCATTTGTAGACCACATGGTGGTATGTTGGTCCCTGTTTGGAGCTGGCATCTCCACAGCCATGAAGACACATTACACAGCTTCTGTAACTTTAGGCTTATTGTTTCTTTAGTTTCCAAATTGATTTGTATCCTGTCACATTTCACTGAGTTTTTTTAAATGAAATTTTCATTGATGTAATAAAAGATTATCGAAAACTTTTCCACTGAAAAAATATTTCTTTATAAAAGTTGAAGCATTTTGGATGTGAGGACCCCATGACCACTTCCTTTCTTTTCCTTTTCTAAGAGGCTAATTAGCTCTGGTTAGCTTATTCTTTAGTTTTTTCTTCTTTTTATTCCTAAGTTGTTTGTCACAACCATGATGTGTCAACTCCATAACTGACAATTTACAAAACTTTGAAGAGATTTTGTGAAATAAAAGCTTAATTTTGGTAAAATGTAAAGATGTCATGAACCTGATGAGCTACAATATGGCCTCCTTCAGATTAACATCATATAAATTGAGCTTTTTGTCAACTCCATCAGTTTTTCTGACTTTTAGTGAAATCGTTGTCAAATCTCACTTAAATGTGCAAATAATTCATTTGAATGTCCATTTCCATTTTCTTCCGCTTATCCGGAGTCGGGTCGCGGGGGCAGCAGCTTCAGTAGGGAGGCCCAGACTTCCCTCCCCAGCCACTTCTTCCAGCTCCTCCAGGAACCCCAAGGCGTTCCCAGGCCAGCCGAGAGACATAGTCCCTCCAGCGTGTCCTGGGTCTTCATCGTTCATTTGAATGTATTTTACATAAATTGCATCACTTCACATGTACCACGTTTTTCATTTTACTCAGTAGTTTGTCACCTTTAGTTCTGTGTCAACTCCGTCAGATGGACTTTTTGTTGTTTTTTGTTTGAAATAATTTTTATTTTGTTTCTTGAGAAGCATTTCTCTGTAAAATGAGTAAAAATATCACTAACAGGGTCATTAAAATGATTTTTTTATTTATTTTAGTCAGATGGTGATGACAACGTTCTAGGTCAGGTCGATTAAAAATGTAATTTCTTAAAAAATGTTGCAACTGGGAGCCTGTACCTTAGCATATTTACATTTCCAAAACATTATTTGTCATATTTGTATACATCAGGTTGAGAAATAACAAAAAAAAATATATGGGAAAATTTAAACCCATTTTGTCCCTATTCTCAAGAATCACTGGTATATAAGTTCTGAATCTGGATTTCCACCTGAACTCTAATATTTACTATCGCTGTCATACAGTGATTGGATGTGTTCTAAATATATTCTCTTCATGTCTCAGAAACCAAACTCACCACTAGTGTATATTCAATGCACGTTCCCGTCTGTCGCGCGCCCTCGTCATGACCACGTCGCCATTTTGATTAGAAATTTCTGACTTGAGTTTTTCCTGCCTTGCTTGCTAAACTTAGCCGAGCGTTGAATATCTTTATGCGTGAGTCCAAATCATATCTTGTGCATATGCAATAATACGTATTACTGTTAATGCAAAGGAGCTATTGCGTAGAAGTTGAGGATTTAATTGATTCCAAATCTACATTTGACTAACGTTAGCCAAGTTGATGTAGTTCATGTTAGCCCTGTGCCTCAGACTGAACCATTTTCAAAACAAACCACTTACAGGCTAACGAATGCTAGCCGGTTCTGCTAGCTAACAATTAGCTGGATAGCTTGTGACCTAGAACACTTTTCTTATCGATAAAACCCACTAAAGTTTAACAGAAGTAACGGACAACACTGGACTTTCAGCCAAAGGTAAGTCTGTACATTAACATATTCATTTAACGTAGTTAACAAACGAATGCTAGACTGCTACGGTAACGACAAAGTTGAATATAAGTTCGGAAGCTAAGTTTGCTAACTTCGCTCAACAGTCAGTAGCTTACATGCTAATAGAAGAATGAGGAACTAGTTGAGACGAGCTTGATTGTTCGCCTTATTAAGGGCATTAATATTGTTAACAGGCTGATATAATATTGTCCAGTAGGTTAGATTTTCTTGAAAAGTCTGTTCAGGTGTTGAGATCAATTGTTGCTATGTAACATAACATAATAGCTAAGTTTTGTTCTACTAGTAAAGTTGCTGCTGTTGAGTGTGGTAGATTTTCCTATTGCAGTGATCCAGATCGTGGTTTTACTTTTTTCTTTGGTGTATTGCCACTAATGTGAAAACCAATAGGGAGACGTTTGTTTTGTGGTGTTTTGCACACGGTCTGACTCGGTTGAGTCCAGAACGAACTCAGTTTTTCTTGATCATGTCCACCAGTAAAGTCAACATTGACTTGCTCAAGCGAAGGTTCAGCCCGCGGGATGGATTTGGGATTATTGTGTTGAGATCGGGATTCATTGATTTTCATCTGGTTCTGTCTGCGGCCTCACTTGGTTTGAAGTAAACAGAAATCTGAGCTCCTACAGAAAGTCAGTTGATGTGCATTTCATACCAGAGGTTAAGCAACATGATTTTACATTTAGTTTGACTGAACCTCGGCTTATTAATGGTTTTTATTTAAACCTATAGATAAAGTTGCTCCCTCTCTTGTCACAAAATATCCTGAAAGGTAAATGCAGTTCTTTGTCATTCACTGCACAGGAACATTACTGTATGTAATATGATGTGAACCACCAGGTTAGTCCTCCAGATTGTAACCCTTTTGTCATTCCATGCACACATGTTGATAATCTAAACATATATATTTTTTTACTTATGTACTTCTGGGTATGTGTAACAATAATAATACATGTACTGTGTGTCATAATAGCATCTGATTGTGCAGATTAATGTAAAATGTTTCCTAATGTTCACATTTATTGTATATTATTTTCTAAAACTGTGGTAAGTAATACTTGTAAGTATTACTCTGTTTTAAATAATTTTTGATCCATATCCCTTTTTTGGCCAGCTATTGCATATGGATTTGACAGATTATTACATGCGGTGCACCAGTCAGCCTGTTTCTGTTGGATACCAATTTATGGTTTTTGGGTTTTTCTTGTCTATTTTTATGTCTTACCTGCTAATTTGGGTTTTTGTTTTTTAAGAACTGTAACAAAAGAAAGCAAGCAAACTTTAGGGTTTTTAATATAACACATGGATTTGAATCTAACAGAAAATGAAGCAATTATGAGATTATTCTATTGATGCATAAAACTGATTTTCCCACATATTTCAGTACACAACCTGCTGGCCACTAATCAGAGTGGATAAAGAATAAACTGTCTAATTGTGAATCACTAATTAAGATCTCTGGTCAACCCACAAACACAACCTTCTCCCCATTTTTTGACATTTAATATCTCAAATAATGTCTCAAATGTAAGTATTTAAATATCAAATGTACTGTTTGACCAGGTTGTAAAATTATTTCAATCTAATATTAGGTATCCAAAATAATAAAACTAGGTTACTAGTTACAAATAGTTAAAGATTTTCTGAAAACCATAGGCTTTCTATGGTTTAAAGTCACAGACTCACAAAACTGGTCAAAGAAAAAATCCACAAAATTGCAGGTATTAATGAAAGCAAAAATGTAGTTTGTATCATATTTTGACTCTTCAAGCATAATCTATTCATATATTTTTGGGCATCCAAAGTTCTGTATATAAATATTTTGCACAGACTCCTTTTTTTGGGATGTTAAATAATTGTTGTGTCAAGAATATTACTAAATCACACTCACGCATTGACTTAGTCTCTGCCATGCTAACTCTCACTATTTTGCAGTATAGCAACAGTACTGTCGTATTTATTTATTTATTTATGTATTTTTTCTTAAATATGTTTTGATATTCTCATTAAGGTGTCATTAAAATTTCTTGTTCCATTGGTGCCACACTTTCATGATGAATCCCATTATCTGCGTTCCACTGATGAGGGATTCTTCTACACTGTCTTAAGTCGGGGTAACTTGACTCAGAACTGAGTTAGTTGGTATCTTGTTCTGAAAGTGAAAACTGCAGAGCTGATTGGTTTATTCAGAGCATCTTGTTAACCCTGCTGTCTGAAATGTGCACTGAATTGTCTAACCATGTGTATTTAGACTGTATGAAAATTGTCGTGATTATATTATTGTAATCAAATTAGAGTTAAACTTCAGTGTAAATGAACATATTAGCAGTTGTAATAGGTTTCAGATGTTGATCACTCCCAACATTCAGAATGTCTTTTTTATTGAATTATGTTTTTTGTACTCATGAGATGATGTTCCAACCCACAAATAATGCAACCAAATATGTTACTTAAAGGTCACAGTACTTGTTAAATTGAATCTCATATTATGAAGGTTTGTGTTACTACTGCTATAAATGATTAGAGACCCCCCCCCCCCAACCCTTTCCTCAGTGGTCCTCCTGGTAATAAGCTAAACAGACAAATCAGGCCACTCTGAAGTCTCACACACTACATGTTTACTGACTTGGCTATAGAGCTAAATCCCCCAAACCCCCAGCATTATTAATCATTATTAATTACCTTTTAAAAATGTAATTTAAATTGTAGGTATTTATACAAGATAACCAATCATTCAGATCAGAAACAATTTCACTCCTGCTACATAAACAATAGTACATGGATCAGAAGGAGCAAAACAAACCTGATGACACCATAGAACAGATGAGTTGCTGTAAAGGTCTGAGAAGGTGGCTTCTCTCTGCTTTGGTAGCTCTTATATATTCTAATCTTTCACAATGCCATATGAACGTACCACAGCATTTTCTCTAAGCTGTTCACTGGACTTTGACTCCAACCATTAAGTTCCTTTGGTTTCTTCTTCTCTACATTGCCATTTTGTGCCATCCTGCTTCTAATTTAAAATTGTGAACAAATTCATTCTTGCCCTTTGACTTTAAAAAATGTCAGTTCATTTCTCTTGGTAGTTAAGTATTTGAATTTCCAAAAATGTCTGGAATGAAACAACCAGGTCTAGAAAAGTGGAATGAGTGGAGTTCAGCAATTGTCAGGTGCTGCTGTGTTTGGGAACATTTCCTGCTCCATGGGCCCAATGGCAGCTGACTGATTTATTTCTCTCTGCAGTGCGTTGTTAGCTGTATGATAAGGTACCCAAATCTTGTGATCACACTTCAAGTGAAAGTCACAGACCTTATCGGCTAGCAACTTTATAATGCATAGCAATTGATATGGTAGCTTCTCAAATGTTGCATCCATGCAGTCTGTTGTAATTACAGTAACATGTAGTGTGAATTAGCACCATTTTAAACAACTCCACAAAAATCTATTATTAGTAAATAAGTCTAAAGTTAATGCCAACATGAACAATTCCCTCCCAAACAGTTGATGGAAACACACCTAAATCATATGTTCTTTTATTTTATTTTTTTGACATTTTAAAAGTTTGTTGGAAACATAGCTATAGTTAAGAACACGCCACTCAAACTCTGAAAAATAAGCCATATACATTTCTTGAATCAAAATGTAAAGGTACGAGTATCTTCCTTTATTTTTAAATGTCTCACTTCCAAATATGGTTGCAGAGGAAAGATTTAACCAGCAGTGTTACCTTTATAGTTGGCTTCATTGACTGACTGACAACATTCTTGAAAGTTTGAAAGTTAAGAGTTTTCAAATGGAAGTTTCCCTTTATGTTAATGCTTTTTACTGTACATTTACTAAGTAATGTTTTCTTTGGCTCTAAATTTTCATACTTATGGGCCTTTTAGGTGCCAGCAGTCCTCATATGCTATTAGAAGCAGCCTCTGGTGACTTCTGTTTTGGATGTAAAGTCATGCGTTTGCTTTTGTGCAGTCCACAGGGCGTTCTCAGTGGGTTTTTATTGCTCTTGTGTATTCTGTAAATGTATGCCAGATGGACGCTGCTAGCCCTGCTGTTGCTCTGTGTGCAGAAAGCCATCCTCCTCATATAGAGAAGCAAAAGTCAAAGAAAAAGGAGGAAGCACTTTGATTTCCTCCTTTGGTTTTATTTCCATGATTAACAGGTGAGCCTTTTGCTCAGAGTTGAGCAAGTTTCCAAAAATCTGTTTATTGTCTTTTATATTTCAAATGAGACACAGACAAGAACTCACAAAACACCAAGCAAAACCAAAAAACACATGAACAACTTAAACCTTCAGGATGACAATCATAAGTTGATTGCAGTGAGACAGATTACTTTAAGTTTGTCTCAGGGATGTATGTTGAGACTTAGTCTAAGAGAACTTGTATTTTTCATCAGATTTCAATAAAACTTCTCTATTACAGATAAATTAGGCTGCCGAATAACATAAAGGCATCCATTTTTGGCCATCTTTAATAGTTTCCTTGATATTGCTGGTAGGAAATAGGGATTTTTTGTTTGTTTAAAAAAAATAATAATCAAATTTTAGAGAATTTTTGACTTGCACCAAAATGTATTTTTATGCATTTCATTGAAACGTCCTTCCTAGATGTCAATTAGGCTGTAGCATCATCTAAAAACATTTATTTAAGGCTATCTTTAGTAGTTTTTTCTATATTGTTGGCAGAAAATAGATTTTTTTTTGATTCCTTCTTTATGGAAAATTCCCTACTACCGGCCATCTGAAAAAGTGCCAAAGAAAGTAAAATTTTTCATAAAGCGGGTCTAGAATTGATCATTTTAGTATAGATACAGTCACTTCATCATGCCCCCCCCACATGATGATGCCCTGGGCGGTTGCCCTGCCTCCCATATCAGAAACCGCCACTGAGTCCATCTGCTAACGGCTTCATGTCCTTGTTGCACAAATCGCACAAAATCAGTACAAACCTAAACCACACAAATACAGGTTATCATGCATATTTTCCGTGGCCCATAGAAACAGCGGATCTAGTTCCGCTTTTATTATTATTATTAAATAATAAGAACAGGGAAGCAAAGCAAACCTGTGGACTTTAAGTTTATCTCCTCACGTTCAGGTGAGGAGGTGAAGGGACCGTGTTTGCTTAATTTCTCCTCTTTTATAAAAGTTTCGACTAGATTTAACTTTAGATTTAACTCCTGTCACAGTGTTAGTGCGGCGCTGCATCAGATCGCGGTGGATCAGGATCAGCAGCCGGTCCGTCCGCTTACAGTTAGCAAAAATCAGAAACATCAGTTAAACCGGTAGAACCGGGCACACGGTAAAAAGCTCAGGACTGGTTCACTCGATCCGCTCTTACAACTACCGGGAACTTAAACTCCGGTTCTTCGTTTCTAGCTTCACCACGGAGCCACATTTAGCTGACAGATGGACTCAGCAGGTCCGTTCATGTGTTGATATGCGTGGGGCGTCAAGTGTGGATCCAGTATTATATTAAAGCTGACAATTTGATCTTTATTATGATACCCATTTAGTCGGGTTTATTTTTTATAATTCCTTCGATATTTCACCAAGTTTTGATTTTTTTTAGATTTACTAAAAAACTAAAAAAAACAACCCTTGACAAAGCGGGTATAGAAAGCCTGCAGTTTAAGGTTTAATATGACGTCACTGTTGGTTCATTTGGTCATGTGTTCGTGACGCCCGAACCGATTTTCTTGGATAATGTTTCAGAGCCTTTCAGGAGGGGCCTTAGAATTAGCATAAATAATGCGGCTTTTCAAAAAACCTATGAAAATCCTGGGAAATTTAAAGTGTTTTATTCATTTCAACATACACAAAACTGGTATCGTTGGAAAGGAAAATCAATTAACTCTAACAAAGCAGTGTTGCTTTTGGAAAAAAAATATTTTGAAAAGGGCTTTTGATGGTGGGAAGTTTCTGCATTTTCTGCGGTCAGCATACATTCTCAGGAATGGGTCCTGAGTGGAAAGAGCGTCGCTGCCGGTACCTATTTTTATTCTTTATTTATCCAAATTAGAACCTTTGTAAAGATCACAGAATGGATGAATGGAACTGATTCAACAGTTATTCCTGTAGTGATATATATATCTACATAGTTTTAATGAAGATTAAAACAGTCAGACTTCCTGATGGATAAGTGGGACTCAAAAAGCTGTGTCTTAATCATTAGAACGTTAACATTAAGTTGCTGTTCTTCTACACCAGTGTTTCTCAAGTTTTTTCAGGCTGAGGATTTAAGCCATTTAGCAGTCATGGACCACTTAACCTTAAATTGTCCCTGTGATAACACATATCGCAACCCGTAAAGGAAAATATTAGTATCTTGACTCATGTATTGTTGTTTTCTTTGTTCATCATAATGAGAAGAGTGGTGCTGTTTGGTCATGACAAAGCCATGAACATGGCATTTTGATTTATTTACAGATTCTGAAAGTGTGGGGTCTAAGCTTTCCAATGATGTCAACACATGGCAATACAAAAAGAAGTTGCTCTTTACTGCCAAGTGTTATACATTAATAGCATTTAGGGTTATTTGTGATTTAGAAGCACAATTAAAGAAAAAATAGGCTTGTGTTACAGAAAGAAAAAATCCTTTTCTGCACCATTGAATATAAAAATAATTCAGCCTTTTCTTTCCACTGTATTTCTTTATTGCATTTCTATAATATTTTTTAATTAAATAAAAACAATAACTGTTGACCTAAAAGCAGAGAATCATTCATTATCAAGGACGTCATAAAAAACAAATAACAGTTCTGACTAACTGGAGTGATTCCTACTACTAACCGTTCAAAGGAATCCATTCAATGGTAAATGACACATCAACACTCAGCAGCTATGACTTAGCTTACTCTGATATTATAAATAGTCAACTGTTGGAACTTTTTTTGTTTGAGTAACCAGGTTTTAAGCCAGTTTTCCATCATTATTTTTTACACAATCTTTTGGTAAGCTAGTTGTAGCGTCGCACTTTGAGCTCACGTCTCGGCAATTAAAAGGTTGTTTACATGCACTGGAGGACCAGTAGGGGCGCCCGCAGACCACTAGTGGTCCGGGGACCATAGTTTGAGAGAAACTGCTCTACAAGAACCAGGGTAGTTCTCCAAGTACACCTTCCCCACCCTTAGAGATCTCTTGGAGGTATGGCCTAAAACAGGGGTGTCAAACTCCAGTCCTCAAGGGATGGTGTCCTGCAACTTTTAGATGTGCCTCTGCTGCACCACAGCTGAATAGAATAATCTGGTCATCAAGGCTCTGCAGAACTGAACTACACAAGGAGGAGGTGATGAAGCCATTTCATTCCAGCGTTTTGTTCCTCTGGCACATCTGAAAACTGGAGGACAAGGGCCCTTGAGGACTGGAGTTTGACACCTGTGGCCTAAAATGTACAGGAAGGCGACCATTTTGGATTGCTTTCCTGCAACTTTTTGGTTTATCAGCCCAGGTCTTTTGTTCAGCATTCAACCTCCCAGTATCCAACTCCTTGCTGGTTCCTCCCTTCTCCATTGCTTCCTGTACCTCTTTGCATACCTCGTATCTCCTTATGTTATCCAGTTATTTTTTGTTTGGATTATGTTTGTTTTCTGCTCTAGCTCTGTGTGGGTTTTTTAGTAAGTTTTTTTGTTCATCATTTTCTTTAAATACCTTTTCATCATCTATTCCACCTCACCACTGTTATGCATTTTTTTATCCACAACCAACCAAGAACATGACAGTATAATTCTTTGACAAATTAAAGAATTTCAGTTTGGTCTACCAAAAAATGTGTAGAAAACAATGTGATCGTGGTCCCTTTAATAAAGTTAATAATCCACAATATTCATAGTTAGATTGTTTTGTTACCATAGCAATAATCTGTTGCTGGGAATTTAATCTTTGAATTTACAAATACCTTTTTTGGCTGGCCAATTAAACTTCTCCCTTCTCCCATATTTCACTAAATCAAACACAGAAGCTGTTAGAGTTGATGTTATTTTTAGGAACAAAAGGGGCCCGTAAATCATATTCTGCTCCAGGCCTCATCCAGCCTTGGACCGGCCCTGCATGATGAGTTAAATCTGCTGCACTACGCAGAGATGAGCAACAAACGGAAGATTTAATTCAATGCTGCTAATGTGGCTTTAGTAGCTCTTTCATTTCGTGTCTGTTGAGTTTTTAATAATCGTCACAGAAACTGTTCTGGTTGGTCGAGTTTATGGGACGAGTTTCTCAGATCTCCGTGTGCATCAAGTAGACAACGCATTTCAAATGGTTTGATGTATCGTGTAACCAGAAAAAAAATGCTTAAAATAATATAAAATCAGCGTGATGCGTTACTGACTGGAGGGCGCGAAAGCTCGTCACCGGGCTGAATGATGAGGTCAGCGCTGCTCGTTATCCATAAACGTTCCGGCCAACCGGCTTCCGGGCAAATATGGATGTGTTTTTTGGTCATGGAGTGGGAACATTACATTTTTACTGCTAAAAACAATCTTTGAAAATACAATATGATTAACTTTGTAATTGACAGGGCCCCCATTTTTTTTTTTAAAAATTATTTCTATGAACAAAAATTATAGAAATTGTGGAGAGTCCCCTGTTGGTCAGGGCCCCTAGAATTGTCTTCACTTTTCCCCCTTATACCGTGCCCATGATTGTCATAGACTAATTACTTAAAATAGCACAATTCACTACTCACCCGGCATAAATAAGTCGACAAGCCAGTTGGTGCTTCTTTTGATCCTAAATGTTTGACCCAACTTGAAATTAAATGATTCTCCAGGCTTTTGAAAACTCTTCTGGCTTGTCGTATAATATGAACTCTGCAGCTCCAGATAGTTATGTGGATCACCTCAACACCTGGTAAATTCTCAAGATTATAAGAGAAGTCTTCTTTTTTTTTTTTACTGATAATACAGATCATATCCTGTATTTTTTCCGAGATGCCTTGTCTGTTTCAGCCTATTTAGGGCATTAACATTCTCGTGATCAATTTTGAGTTGTTTTGAATCAGAGAAACCCACTTCTGGATCTTATTTGAATTTCACGCGTCATCCGGGTCACGTGTCTGAAACCCAGCAGTATTTGGTTGAAGTTTCCATAGATTGAAAATGATGGAAGTTCTTAGTTTTGATACAGTTCATGTAAAAACTGTTTGATCTCTGTCTGTTTATTGGTTCATTCTTTTCCTATTATTCTTTTCAAATAATGGGTCTAAAGCAAATAACTTCACATCCCACGCTACCAATTTTGAGATTATAAATAAAGAGAGACACATCATGAGCTAGCAATGGTTAAATCTCTTAGCGTCTCTTTTGTTTGCAGATTTAAAATCTCCTATAAATGCTGTGCTAAAATATATTTTTGGTCTTTTGCAGGTTATGGTGAGCGTCACAGAGTGTCATCTCCTAAAGAGGCTTGTGTTTTAAGAAAAGACCCATGCTGATAAATGCAACACCTCACCTCACACTCTGTTGTCTGCATAAACTCAAATGCCTGCCCACCCGTGGGGGAGGTCTGATTAAAGAGATCCAGATTTCATCCACTGGTGTGTGTGAGCTCTTAACAGGGCACTTCTGGCCTGTCACAGTTGTAGAAAGGATGATTGCATTTATTTGCAACAGGATTATATTGTAATGAAATGCACATAATTGTCTTCTACATTTGTTTCATATTTTTATGCTTTTAATCATATAAAGATGCTTATTGTTCCTGATTACAGTTTCCATGAAGCATTAAGGGGTTCACTGCTATTTAGTTTTAGTTTTTTTTCTTCTTTTTTTCCAGGCCTAGGCTCCCCACTCCAGCGGCCAAAATGTTTTGGAAGTTTGACCTACATACCACCTCCCACATCGACCAGTTGCTGGACAAAGAAGACGTGACTTTAAGAGAGCTGATGGAGGAAGATGACGTCCTGCAGGAGTGCAAGGCCCAAAACAGACGGTTGCTTCTCTTCCTCTCTCAGGACCACTGCATGCAAGAGCTAGTCAACCTCATCACCACAGAGCCCCCTGCTGACCTAGAGGAAAGAAGCCGCTTCAAGTGAGACCCACTGCTTTTGGTAGCAGGGGTAAAAATTTATTGATGTGCAGTTAAAAGTACTATATTCTGTTTGGGATGTCATGCAGGCTGCAAGGAAGGGTAGAAAAGAGACTGATAATTAGAAAATAAGCCAGATGGTAAAAAGAAGAGAAAATGTATTTAATTCTGTAATTTAGTTCAGTATATACAGTGCTGCTTGAAAGTTTGTGAACTAGTTGAGTAGTTTAGATTTTCCTTTATTTTTACCTTGATTTTCTTATTTTCTCAATACCAGTTTTTAAATATGAAATGGCAGGTTTATGCTCATCAATTCCATTCACTTGTTTTGAGGAAAATATGTGAGTTGAAAGCAAACTAACTGAAAAATTCGCTGTATCTTTTCTTTGTGTTCCTTATTTGGAAGGTCCACATTACAATTTGAGCTTTGGATGTTCATTTCACATGATCATTATAATTTTTCTTTGGAAAACAATATCCATGTTTAGGTGGTTCACAAACTTTCAAGCAGCACTCTATGTCAAACATTTATTTCTGTCAATTTTGGATTAAGGGTAACTAATTAAAACACAGAATTCAGTCTCTCAAAAAAGATGATTAGTCCCTCCAGAAAGCCGTTATAATTCAGAAATGTCAGCCTTCTATGAAAATGTGTTGTATATTATGTGCATATTTGGTCAGTTTATGTTTTTGCATAAATTATGGAATCAATGCTGCATGTAATGGGAGAGATGAATCTGAGGAGTAATAGAAGCTTAAGTTGCTTTAATAGTTTCCTTCAGTTTGGCTGTATTGTTTGCTCATCTGTCTCTCAGCCTCCTGTTGACCATAGATGTGTTTAAAATTCCTTGATTGGATTGAAAAAAACAAAATTACAACGTATTATTTAATTTGATCTAGACATGCTTTTTCACGCCCCAGGTTTTATTCAGAATAGAGAGACAGAGTTGTCCTGTGACTTCTGAGCACCCAGAATGGACCAGCACCAGGTTCTAACAACGTTTCAAACGTTACTGCACTCCTTGATTGAGGTTTTCTTGCCTTACATAGTGTCTGCCCACTGAATGCGTGGGTGCATCATATTGACATGGTGCACACTTGCATAGTTTGGTCAGCTTGCCACAATCAGAATAACATGATCCACACTGTTCAGATTATCAATCAGCTTAAACCACCCTCTCATTCTGATAACTTCATTCTGATGGAGCTGTATATTCAATCAGAATATTCAGATTGGGGTATTTACATGATGTATTTTTATTCTGATCAGCTTATCTGGACATGTTTCCATATGTCCATGACATGTATCCATGCATAGTTATCACATGACACCATGGTCAAAAAGACTATACTTTCACACGCCATAGCCTCGCTGCGGCGGTAGAATAATTCTGCAAAGTCAATAATATTTGGAAATGTAGATATTATTAATGTAGTGCTATGCTCCGCAGCAAAGGGAAAACCTGTTGAAGTACCGTATTTTCCGCATTATAAGGCGCAGTGGTTTATAAGGCGCACCCTCAATGAATGGCCTATTTCAAACCTTTTTTGTTTCCATATGTAAGGCGCACCGCATTATAAGGCGCATAGAATAGACGCTACAGTAGAGGCTGGAGTTACGTTATGCATTCACTAGATGGAGTTGCACTAAAGGGAACATCAACAAAACAGTCAGAATCCGGTTGGCTAGGAGAGCCTTCCTTGACTTGGCCGGGGTGCGGCCGGACCATGGTCACCCTTCTCTGTTCGCGCACAGCATGCTTGTGGAGAATGTGGTGCTAAATGGCCTGCAGACGACCTGATTCTAGACCAGGGATGGGCAACTCCAGGCCTCGAGGGCCGGCCTCCTGCAACTTTTAGGTGTGTCTCTATTGACATTTTACCTCTACTTAAATGAAGTTTGTACACTGTTCATTCTGCACAAGAATATCAGTTCATCCAAAGCCAAGTCTATCTTCCACATCCCAAACGTTTTACTGAGTGCGACCTGGTTTTGAATATGAGTTGTCTACTGCTCAGGTTTGGTATAAGTCACAAAATCCCATCTGAGTCCACACACTGCCACAAGTTGAGAAAATAAGGAAGGAAAGTAGAAAAGACAGTTTCTAGGACATCCACCAAGCCTGTCTTTTCTTTCCGTTTGAACTGAACAGTACCCTTCTGTCTCATAGTTTGAAGCAAACCTTTCAGCTCCGGTGTTGGTCTTCCTTTACCTATTATTTCCTGCTTCGAGTAAAAATCCACTTTAGAAAACCATTTAAATATAGAAATGTAGTCATCAATGTTAATGTTGGTAGAGAGGAGAAAACAATAAATATATCGCTGCACTTCACTTATTTACTGTATTGCTTGCTCAATGTCTCTTACTCTGCAGACGCAGAGTCACAAGACCAATGTCTGGGATCATGAGCAACCCCTCCCATGAAGGGAGGTCACTTTGAATCTGCGTCACTTTGAATCTGTTCTATTCTGTTTATGATAGCTCCTCCGCACACGAAACACGTTGTACACACAGTTGATGACAACAAACACTGTACATTATGTACATAAGCTAAATTATGGAAAATGAGTTTATATATTAAATGTTTTTTAACCATTTTATTGGCGACATACAGGCAGAAATAACTGCTCTCATAGAATGGCAGTCAGTGCAGTTAGCAAGAAGTTGCACAATCCAAAGTGAGGCTCAGTTTGCTGCTACCTCACCAGCTTCGCTTCCGAGCATTGAAAAGGAAAATTGCGATACTTTATTTTTAGTACAAAACACAGTGTGAAAATGGCATTATAAATTATCCTTATATATTATTCTTCCATGAATAATATATAGGGATATATATGCATCCACTGACCACACATCACTGATATGTTTAGCACCTCTATTGCTCTGGTGGGTTAGATTTACCACACCAGACAAGACCCAAGGTGTAGATTGCGCAAGGAGGCCAACCGGACATTGTGGTGCTGGATAAAGAACAGAGGAAAGCCGTTGTGGTGGATGTAGCAATACCAAGTGACTACAACATCAGGAAAAAGGAGCAT
>CAEGAF010134218.1:0-25475 GCA_903067075.1 Micropoecilia bifurca | reverse complement strand
CACACACACACACACACACACACACACACACACACACACACACACACACACACACACACACACACACACACCTTTATGCCACTGTAGGGTTGTCATGATACAAACATTTCAGAGATAATACTCTATCATTTTCAGTACATTTGCAATTGTTTTTCAAGAAACGGGTTATGTCTATAAAAAACAAAGGTTGGAGATATTTTTCTTCATCTCAACTATGGGAAAGTCTGCATAGGACATATTTGGTTCCTATTAAGAAATAATTTGAAAGTGTTTTTCTATATATCAAAACAACAGAGACATAACACTTGTATTAGAGTTTATAACCTTTGTCAAAGTTTATACCTTTAAGTTGTACAATTAGTTCTAAAAGAGATTTAACACTGTATTCATGGTTGCTGTCAGTGCAAAACGTCTCTTTTGCGGTGCAAAGAACTGGTCCACAAAAATGTTTTTTTCAGCAGCAGTTTGTGTATTTCTGGTAATTTTGTATAATATTTTCTTTGATCAAGAGTCAGCAGGGACGGTTCCATCTGGTTCTCAAAGGGTTTCTGCTCTGTCAGTTTCAGTCTGGATCCACTGAATACATAAGTGATCCCTTATGGATCACTTAAAATGGAAATGCAGATAGTCAACAAACCAAAGTTTTGTGTTTTCATAATTTTTTCAATGTGCCACAAAAGACCATTGCAATTAATTCTGCTTTTTTTACTAACTTTATTCATCTTGCTATAATCTTGTGACATTGACAACTCCAGCATAACTTTAAAATCTTTTAATAAACAGCAGCATCCCTCGTTACATCCTTGTTGCTTTGCTGCTGTTCTTCTTCTGTGCATGCAGGTCGCTGGGCTTTAAAACTGCTCACACAGAAATCTAACAATAATATGAGTATCTCAGTTTCTCCGACAGTTTGAAAGGCACCCTTAGAATTTCTACTGTAATCTGAAAAACTCACCACAGTGTCCCAAAAATACACATGTCCACAATTTGGAGCTGTGTTCCTCTCTCTAGTTGAGACCCCTGCTCCACACAGTCTAACATTTAACATTCAGGGCACTGATAATGGCGCTAAAATAATTTGTGCTGGGCAGGGGCACCGTATAAGGTTAGGACAGTTCAATGGGCCCCAAACTTGCATACTGTATGTGAACTGTTGTATGTTAAATTCATGAGCAGTAAATATTGAGCAAGTATTAGTATTGACATCAATTTCTGACTTGGTCTGTGTGCAAGTTTACAGATCTACATCTATATATCAATATCAATATTTATATATAGATTGATATCCTGGCGGCGCCCTTGCTGCTGGGTGAGATCAAGTCTTGTATCCAATGCAGTGAGGGAGCAGCACACACACACGTAACCTCTGAACCACCATCAACATTGATAAAATTAGTTGTAGTGTTGCCAGCCTGGTGTGGGAGGGGTCAGGTTGTTGCATTTACACGAGGTCAGCATAGTCAGTTCTGCTTCAGATTCTCCAACCAGTCCATGGTGGTGCATGCAGACCACAAGTTATGCATAAGCTACCAATGCTTCTAACTGGCTCCTCCAGGCATCAGCCAGGATGTTTAATGCATGTTCAGAACAGTTGGGGAACTGGCAGAATACGTAATTGGGAACTTTCTAGTTTTCTGTCTTTGAAGGTGTCTTTTCTTCATAAACAGAAATTTTGATTAATCGACAATCAATTTATCTCCCAGCCCTAGTTTTAGATTATACAGAAATATAATTTTGCTTAAATACCAAAGTGAATAGGGACTTCAACCTCTTTTTTTTTTTTTTTTTTTACATTTTTTTTATTTTTCTATATCTACACATAACATGGACCTAAAGAGAAAGAACATCCTACACAGTCAGCCAAGTTAATTTAACATGAAGCTCAAAGTCAAAAGTGACTCATTTCATTGCGTCTATCATAACCTCTGTGGTGCTAAAAGGAAAACTCCAATGGCCTGTTCATCCACAGCAGGGCACGGTGCAAAAGAAGCAGAGTGTTTCAAAGAACAACTAGATAGACAATGTCTAAGTTTTACCTCGTAAATTTTTGGGAGAATGACCTGTGGTTTGATAAAACTGAAACTAAAGGGTTCAAATAAAAATCTATTTGCTTAGATTTTCCTAAAAACACCATTGAAGTACGGCCTTGACTGCAGCTCGTGTCAGTTCTCAGCTGCAGACGGGACCCGGGGCACCAAGTAGATGACAACACCAAGAAAGAACATTATGTAGAAATATTGAAAAAATATCTCTAGGCGTCAGTCAGGAAGTTAAAGCTCTGGTACAAATGGGCCGTAACAAAGCCCCAATCTCAGTCTCATAGAAAATCTGTAGGCAGAACTGAAAAAGTGCATTTGCATTTAAAACGGACTCTGTTACGTCTGTGCTCTATAAGCGGCAAACTGTTGAGAAGGTTCTGGAAAAAATGTAGTCAACGAACTCAGGCTTGTTTTTAAATGGAGTTGTTCTGACCGCAGTCTGATGTCCCTCAGCCATTTTTGGGACGCAGCTACAACTTCAAACATTTTGGGGTTGCCACAAAGCTTAAAGCCACATACATTCAACCATCTTCTATTCAGTCATTAAATGAAAAATGTATCATTTTTCCTCTTTTTGTTTCCACCTTCCTAGTTTCGTGGATGGTAGCATGTGGAGCAAAAAGTAAAATTTAGTTTAATGTCTTAAATAGAGCAACACTGCTCTGACACTCATCTCACCATGCTTGTGCACAGATATGTGGAATCAGAACGATGCAATGGGTCCATAGGAGCAGTAAAATATCACACAGCCTTCGTCTTCATTTAAAACCTGCCACAGTGCAGAGAAACCCACAGTGCTTAAAATAAACCTCATGGTATAAAAACTCTTCTCTTTCCTTATAACCGAATCCATTTAGTCCTTTAACCCACTACACCAATTTGTGAATCTTCAATCATCTACCCTTCAATATTTACAATAAGTACTTTCACCTTGAACAACAGAGCGTTAGTTTCAGATGATGTATGGCTTTTACAGAAGACATCATAGAGGCATACAGGAGTGATCCAGAAAGCCGAATCCTCGCGGATCGCTTGGCGCCCGGCTCCGGTTGGAAGGTGAGGACAGTTCTGTGCCGGGGTCAGTTCTCTGAAAATCATCTCTGATCTCTTACTGGAGCGTCTTTTCTTTTGGGCTCGCCTGCAGCCAAGAAAACGGCCGCCGTGCGTTTCTTCTGCTGGCAACTTCAGAATCTATATTTTTCTTCCCAATTATGTGCTTCAGACATGAAAGGCAAAAACAAAGCCTCAAACGCACGCCTTTTGTGTATTCATCTTATTCTCTGTAGGAGACTAACAGAAGTCTTTGTGTCCTCGCTTTAGCAGCTCTGCTTGTTGCTGTATTAATGCTGATTGGCTGACGGCTTCGAGTTCTCCGATGTCCTCCCACCGTACGTACGCCTGCACTCATGTTTTCTGTCGACCGAAGCCCATTCAGAGGCTGCGCGTCGGGATGTGGTCTGGTTTGCGTCGGGTCTTTTTCTTGACTTGTGAACGGCCTCCCACACACACAGCCAATACAGGGTACAAACACACTGGAGTACTCTATGTGAAGGTAAATCTACAGTGGGATCATCAGTAGCCCGACTCACTTACGGGTGGCAGAGAGGAGCTAAAATGTTATCTAAATATGTAAATTGTGGGGATTTAGAATGAATCTGTTCTGTCAAAGCTGTATCTACTTCACCTCTTTGAAGATCCTGACAGACTCTATCTATCTCAGCAGATGGTAGAAGTTGTTTTGCACAGGCAATCTTTTTGCCATACAACACGGTAACAGGGAGATAATTTTGCCATTAGTATGCAAACATATTCTCGGATCAGAAACCTGAAACTGTTGCTCAGGATTTCAGCCGAAACGTTTTGCGGTTTGATCCCCGACTTCCAGAGCTGACGGGATCTTAGGAAAGATTTTAAACTCAACATTTTTGCACGATGCGTTCATTTAAAGCATGTAAGAAAACTGAGCAAGCATTTACGTGAACACACTTTTAAGTATCATATTTAAGTATAGTTGTTTGTCGTTCTGCACTATGTGATGACAGACAAAACTATTTGTTTCGAAAGAAAATCTGTTATGGTTCACACACTACAACATTAAAAACAAAGACGTGGAAAATCTGCATGCGTAATATGCTGTAGCGGTCTGTACTGCAACGAATTCGAACAAGCCTCTGGCTGAAGACGCAGTTTTTTTCAATGACAGTCTCATGCAGAAGATGGACAGGGTCGTCTGTAATTTGTTGGATTTTTATGTAAAATCCTTCTTTGCGCCATCATCTCCAGAGATCTCAGGTAGTTGATGCTGCTGCACCAACAGATGATGGCAGAAGAGACGGTGCTGCATCATATTATGTTCCTCAGGAAAAGAGTCTGACATCCGACTGCTCTCCTTTTGGAACATAAAGGAAATTAAAACAAAATCGCTAATGAGCCTACTTGGAAAGTTTTTCTTAAAAATCATATAATTAATGGAAAGACGACTCAGACCAGTGATCTACACATATGTTACCTTGTATTACTGTTCCTTCATGCACCATAACTGTTGACTTTTGCAGTGAAATGGCTAAGTACCTGTAAGGTACAGGATGGTAATGACTCAAAGGTCAGAGGTGAAAGCATGTGACTTGGGGTGCAGCTACATTTGTCGCACCCATGAACCTCAGAGGTTATTGATTTACACCACGAGGCATCGGGAAGTAATTACCTGGTTATATATGAGGTGATTTCTCTGCACAGGGGATAACCTTTTCACTTCAGTATAACATCCTCAACTCACCCTGGAAAGTAATAGAGGACATGTGGGACTTCACATTCAGGATCGGTCAGTTTATTTATCACCGCTGCAGACGGATGTTCTCCTCTGTAGATGTTTGAACTCATAGTTTTCTGTTTTATGGATTTTATTGCTCAGTTGTCAAGATCTTATTTCAGTTGTTCCCTTGTGTTAGTTAGTGTCATTATTTGTGCTTTTTTTTTTTTTAGATTATTTGACGTTTTTGTTTCTTTCCCCTGTTTGTTCCCTTTGCTTTAGTCATCTTGTCTCCACTGCCTGCCAGCTTGTTGATCTTCTCAGCTGTTTCTCATCTCTTAATTTCTCATTCCCCAGCTTCCTTCATTTGACTCTGATTTGTCCTTCTGATCAGGCAGGTTACTGGACACCATTTCTTTTCCCTCAGTATATTTAAGCTTTGTGGTTTGCATTGCTCTCCACTGGCTCCTTCCGTTGGACTCCGTTATTTTCATAGTTCCTTGCATTTTTGTGTCCACCATTATTTCTATCTGCAAGTTTCCAGTCTTCATTTATGTTGTATATTTTCCCATCCACTCTACACTCGGGTTCCCTTTACTACCAAACACGACAAAGGAAGGACATTGCTTGACTTACTAAGACGTAAAAAGGGAATGTTATGCATCATACACAGTATTTTTCATGCAAAATTGTTCGTCCCTCTCTGAGAACGCAACAACGTATTCATTCTTAAGATAAAGCTGTTTTCATTAGTCTGCCTTCAGCAGAAAAAGAGGGCAAAGAGACCAAAAACCATCCACCAGCTGTGAGCTGAGTGAGCGGGGAGGGGGAGGTAAATCAGAGAGAAATAAAAAGCGTGGCAACCTGGAGGTAAGGAGTACAGCTGGGGAAAAGAGGGAGAAAAGAAGGTAAGGAGGCAGCGAGAGAATGAAGAGAGAAAATAGGATGTGGATGAGGGAAACGAGAACTGCTCCATGTTGTGCTGGACGGCTCCCCTTCCCTGCAGTCTTAGCAACCAGGGCACAAATTTAAGTTGCCAAGAAAATGGATATCAGCGTTCCTGTGAGCCCTCTTCCTGCTTTCCCCACTAACCAGACTTCACACATGCTGCTTTTATCAACTATGAATGTTTTGAAGTGAGAACTGTGTGATGCTCCTTGAGTGTTTTTTAAATTGTATGCTAAAATGCCGTGGCTGTGGGTAAGAATGTGGAGTCACAAATGATCTTAAAGAACAATTTTATAGTTTGAAATGAAAAGCACCGAATGCTACTCTTGTTAGTTAGTTGTAGTTCTAATTATTACACTTTTTTTTCTAAATTATGACCCATTAACTTACTTCTCTGTAATAATTTTCTTGTTAGACCTCTGAGAAATATCTAAACTCAGAAATATTGCGGTTATTACCTAATTCATTTTTTGAAAGAAATGAATTAGCTTGTATAATGCCTTTTTTTAAATTATGCAAATACAATGTCTCTATTTATCTACACTATGTTCTTGTACAGTGATGAACTCACAACAGTGTCCACTAGATTAATACTAAGAATGATGCTAATGTTCTGTGTTTCTACTATTCACATATTAAACTTCCAATACAGTTTTTTCTCTGCTCCATAACAACACACTACAACTTCTCCTGTTCCAGTGAAATCCCAGAGGTTTTTCTCTTAGCATGCCCAGCCAGATATGTCAAATGAGGATTTATTCATGGGACCAAGAATAAAGAAGAAAAAGTCAAGAAAGAATAAAGCTCTAAAACTCTGAACCATTGAGCTACACGTCTGCCTCTTGAGCTGACATGTTCTCTGCTGTGCTGTTAGCTCCAGAAACATAGCCTTATTTATTTTATTTGACGTGTTGCGCTACTGTACATTCATCATCATAACATGTAGTTTTACAGGCCTGTGTGAAATTTTCACACTTATCTAAACTCTGCTTACTTTGGGATTTCAGTGTTATGACCTCCTGGTCCATAATATGGAGCAGAAAAAACGTTGTGGTGTTGAAGTGATTTTTGTTGTCAGTGATTTGGCACTAAAATATTGATGCTCTGTCTTTTTAAAGACTGAGTACAGATAGGGATATTTTTTTAATCGAAAGTCTATTTATTTTTACTTTAATAAAAATGAGGTTGCTGATAGGGGGAATATAGAAATTGAAGCCATGAAATGCAGAATTTTCTTCCATCATTTTCCAGATTAGTTAAAAAAAGTTAGTTTCCAGACTTTACAATTAAAATATTTTAATAAAATCTGTATTTCTAAACAATTACTTTCTCTTTCTTTGATTTAGATAGAATTAATAATTTAATCTAAAATATAACATCTCAACTTAATTTGATTTTTTTTGGCAAATCTTTTGATCAGTTTGGCTTTCAAGGGGTCGATAACTCCATAACTTTTTATCTCCGTTTTGAATTTGAAAATTTAATTGTAAAATTAAATAAGATAAATACTGGGGGGTGGGAGGAAAATAAAGGCAAAAAAAATTACTCACATTCAAAATACAAGTGATTTTTAAATCTCTTTAGTTTTTAATTATTGAAGAATATCCACCAGAACACATCAAAAAAATGAAAAGGGCCATTTATTTGGGTTCTTTTTTTTAACTACACATCCTTAGATCAGAGTTGTAGACTAAAACTTTGTGGCTTTTACAAACTCTCTTTTAAAAAAGCCCCTAAACTAAGCTCGAGTGCAAACGGTACTCTATTTATGCCCAAGTCTTCCTCAAGACGCACCAATAAACGGTAAATCCAGCAGTAGTTGGTGTTTGTCAGATAACAGACAGTATTCGCCTGCAGGAGTGCAGATGAAGTGCCAGGCCTCGTCTCTGAGATGATAAAGGCATGCTCCTCGTCAGCTTTGTTGACTGCAAATGTTTTTCTTTTTTTTTTTGAGCCAGGGAAGTTGCTCAGCATGAATTTGCCAGAAATGTGGAAAAATGCTGACATTTAATAGGGGAACAGAACTCACTGAGATGCAATTTATGCTGATTTTTAACCAACTAGAATATTCACAGTGTAATATTTACCAGTAATGATATTTAGAAATGTAAGACTTAAATAAATATCGCTTTTTTTGTCAGAACAGACACCATCTAAACATCGTATTAGATGTTGAAATATGTAGAATATTTTTTTTTGCAATATTGCAACATTATGCATCTGATACACTTTGTAAAAAATACAGTAACAAGTAACAAACACTGTTTGGAGATATGAAAACCTCAGGGTTCAGCACCTCAGCTCTGAAACTCAACATATAACAGGTGCCACTGCTACAGAACTGACAGACAGGATGTCTCTATATGAACCCACTACTAAATAATGTAGCTAAAACTCTTTAGTCTGCAGTGAGGATGACGGCGACTTCACAGCAATAAAAACAGAACACCATCCCGACAAATGACGTTAAAAGGTATGGACGCACCGCCACAAAAATTTGACAGTATCCGGCTCCAGACTCGTACGTCTGAGCTCAGACTATCTGTCGTCCCTTCCAGCGAAACAAAGGCCATCGTTCAGTCCAACATGTCGCTCGTGTTTTAAGGCCAAGTTTAGGACTCGCTCGAGTCTAGGAGAAAATCATTTCTGTGAACGTGTGGACTGAAAAAGACCCGACAGGGATACGATGTGAAAACGGTGCCTGCAGCCAGGCCTCCAGAAACGTTACATTGGGACATTTTTTAAAGGAAGTGGTGGCATTTGACCCCGACATCAACCTCCAGTCCCTCTGCCACTGTGACAACAAACTCCTGTTGTGAAGAATTAGCATATTTATCTTCCTCCTGCACATTTGAATACACACTCGTAATGTTAAAACATATTTATTCTGTCTCATAAACTCAAATTGGTATGCTTTTTCCACACGTCTTTCTCTCTTTCTTATTATGAGCTCACATCCCCTGAGGATTCCAATTTTCCGCCGCAAAACTTTGTTCTTCACCGTCAATTACGGCAGGCCAATGTTTCCTCTCACCCTATTATTACAAATCAGAAAACAATTACATATCACTCTGACTGCGTGATTGCCTCCTGTCACTCGAGCCTTCTCTTCCATAATTTAATATTTTGCTCAATGATCACTCAGAGCGCTAATAAAAGAGGCTCCTGTTTACAGCGCATTTCCTCGTTGTCAGCCACCTTGCTTCTGTTGCTGGATAGATGTTCGGTAGAGGAGAACTCCTCGGCTTGATGTGTGATTGAGCGAAGCACGAGACGAGCCTTCACATTCTGAGTGATGAATATCTGTTTCTGAGTATTTAGCCTTTCAGCAAAGAACCTGGAGTACGTCTTCTCTCCTCAGTGCCAAAAACGCTGGCGCTTTGTGTAAACGGCAGAAATGGTTTGAAATGAAAGTGTTGGTGGGAAATCTTCCTCAAGTCATAGTTCTCAAACAATAGAAGCGCCACTGTGCTGTCTTTACGGTTACTGGCATATTTATTTATTGTTTTTATATTTTCAGTTATTTGCTTGAAATGACCAGAAAGAGAAGCTTGGTGAAAAAAAAGTCCTAGAACTCAAGAGTATGAACTTAAGTGAACAACACCGAACCAGAAACGACCAGAATATCTATGAAGTACAACCAGCAACAAGTTTAAGAACAATGCATTTCTTTTTAAAGCAATCATCAAGATCAAAGTGTAAACAAACCATTGTTTTTCTATAGTGATGACAAAGATTTATATTCATGGGAGGCATGTCTTATTGTCAGGTTGGAGTTTGTGAGAAACCATTTTCTTTTTCAATGTCAGTTGTGACATCAATATCATTCCTAATACTTACTCTTCTCTGTAGGTTATAAAATTAACGTGTCACAATAATAATAGCTAAAGAACAAAAAAAAACTTAACATCTAAAAATCAGGAGTCTCACAAAGACACTTTAAATGTGGGCTTAAGTAGCTGGTTTATGTGTTTATCTTCACTCAATTTAATAGAGAAACTCACTTTGCCATTATAGCCGTTGTGTCCATGCGTTTAGTGCCTCATTCACTTCGTACCGTCCTGTAGGCAGGAGCTCCCAGGATAATAACGGAAAGGCCGTTATATAACATTCATAGCCCCAGTCAAGTTGAGGATGCCATGAACAAAACTGACATTTTCATCAACCGATGAAATCCCCCCGGATGCTCTGGACAAAATGTGAAAATCTGACATGTCTGGAGGAAAAGTATGTTTGGTTACTCCGTAATGCCAACACTTAGAAATCATCAATGACTCATTGGTGGAAGTGAGAGTGTTTGCACAACACAAATAATTATCAGAGCTGGATGAATGGCTCTAAATAGTTAGATATAATTTAATGAAGCTTGGTAGGAAATGATCTGCGTTAACATCAGGCTACTCTGCTCATTCGATGAATTATTGCAGCCCCATATTGAAGAAATAAATTCAACTTGATATACAGTTCTGAACTAAAATAATGGGCCTCTTAGTTATAGAGTAAGTAAAAAAAAGAGAATTAAAAAAAAAAAGTTACAACAAACAAGTTAATCACATTATAACTTACAAAGAAACCTTGTTTCAAACTCTTTAGGTCTGAATTTCTAATATTTTTAATGTATGTAAATGGTCCAAAGGCTAAGACAAAATAGCTGTTTCTCCGAGTAAAATAATAACAAAAACACACTTTCCCTGTGGATTCAAATCTCAGATTGGATATAATCTCGACCATATGTGGACAGTCTTATATCTGGGTTCACCTGCCTGTAGCCACCGTTTCCTTCTTGTTGTAGAAATGGCAATATGATGTTGCAGCTGCTGAAGGTTAACAAAAAAAATATTTTTTTGTCAACGCTCAAAAATCTTCCAGTAAGGATTTTAGCAGTTCAATCACCGGCTTTTTCAGCGCACTGGCAAAATGTCTTCAGTGCATTAATTTGCTGTTTGTACTGACATGAGTGTGTGTTGGACAGAGATAAGGCACCGAATGGACCAACAAATGAACATCCAGTGAGAATTTGTGCTCTTCATTCAGTAAATACGGTTTTCAGTGCGAGGCGACTCTGAGCGGTCAGCAAGACTATAGGAAAGCCTTTTAAAACCAAATTCTTCCCTCCAATCGGCCAAATGCAATCCACTTCCGTTCGTGACATGACATTTAGCACATGTTTTATCTCAAAAACAAACTGGCAGGAAAGCACATGTGCTGTCACGAATGAAAAATGACGGCAATACAAACCATAAATCTCACAGCTTGGAAAATCCTTTTTCTGACATCCTACAAAAAAAAAAATGTTGTCCATTAAACTCCTATTTCCAATTATTCCACAGATTAAAAAAATAGATATTGTACTAATTCATTCACATTCTGCTTGTGTAAAAATTCCACTTTAGTCTTCGTTACAACTTGCAATGTAGAAGCTTTTTCTTGGAAATGTGACTTTCCTTGTTGACCAAATAATGTTGTCTGGGTTGTGATTTTGGAATAATAATAATGATAAAAAAGACAGAAACAAGCAAGAGATGCAATCAGCCTTAAATTCAGATCAGATGTAGCCCATCTCTGCACAGGTAGAAAAAAAAAAGTAAAACATACTGAAATACAGCAGGTTGAAAATGGTCTTCTACACTCCTTCATCACATCACTTCTCTTTGTGCTGTGATGGATGCATAGCCTTTAGATTTGTCTTTCTTCATTACAGCTTGATGATGGAATATTGGCTATTTTTGGACCGCTGAAAAATTTTTACACTCGGCTCTAAATGTGTGTCGCACATAAAGGTAAAACTGTTTCTGAAGGTGGAGGTTGCCAGGAAGGATAAATCCTGGAATGATGCCTTCTTTCAACACGGGATAAACAGACAGAGGAGAACATGATGTATGCAGACGTTTACTGTTGTTCTGTGGTCAGTTTAGAATCACAGGTTACCCTGTATCAAAAACATTTGAATATTGAGAAACCTTTTATATATTTTTATGCCATGGATAAATAATTATAGACTGAAAATAATTGCAGAACCACTAAATCTGCTCTGGTGAAGCTCCTTCAAGTTGTTGTGCGAAGTTTGCTTGACGATTCTCTCATTGCTGCAGGTAACCTTGTTTGTTCTACTCTCTACCATAGTTTTTCCTTCTTCTCAACTTTCTATGCTTAAATGCAGTTCTGTGTGAACAGCTGTGTTCTTTAGCAATGGCCTTTTGTGGCTTATCCTCCTCGTGGAGAGAATAAACCGTCTTCTGGATATTTAATTCCCAGGGGGAAATGAAATGTTGTAACTCATTTAGTTAAGAGTTATTGTAGATGTGGATGGCTGTGGGCAGAAAGTATATCCTGTTGCAATCGTTATAATGAATTTGAAGAAACTTCTGACTGAAGACTCATGAAGAGGACGGTCAGGGTTGTCCGTAATTTTCTTGATTTTCATTCAAAATGCTTCCAGAGGTTCGAACAGAACCAGCCGTCTTTATCAGGCTGTTGAGCCTTTTAGGTCCCAGGCTCTGATGCTGCTGGCCCAGCAGCATGATGCTCTCAATAACAGAGTTATTGAAGATCCACAGCTTCTTTCTGCAAACATTGAAGGATCTTGGCTTCCTCAAAAAGCTCAGTCTGCTCTGACCCTTCTTATAGATGGCTTCACTGTTGTGTCTCCAGTCCAATCTGTTGTCCAGATGATTTTTCTTAACCACCTCTTCTCTCATAGTGCTTTTTTATTTTCATGTGCAAGATGATAAAATCATCCTCACACCAGGCCACAGTGGGCATCTGATCGGTCAGGAGTATTCCCCATGATTGTGTAGTCTGCTGACCCAGCCTGACAGCCCATTTAAGGGGTCAGGAAACTTTTGCAGGTACTTTGAGTGATTTAGCTGTAACGAATATTCACAAAATGAGCTTCACTTCCTGAAATGAAAAATATAGAATTGTTTTTGTTGAAATATTTTGATTTTTTTCTTTAGTTGTACCTGTATGATCGACAAAACATACATGCCAAGCTGGAGTCAGAGCCACATGGAGGTCACACTGCTAACCTGCTGCACATTTTCAAAACATATTCTTCCTTCATGAGGATGGATCCGTATGGAGAGAAATGACAGAGTTTTCTATGCAGCCGCCTCAGGGCTGCTGCATTGTGAGCCCTGGTGTGCTGAAATTAACTGCCAGCATTGGCTTAATCCAATATAGAGCGAGATCCAAGTGGAGAGGAGAGGGGGGCGAGAAATATTCAACTTTAATATGCAGCCGAAACTCCAAATTGTGTAAAATACAAAGCAGGCGACTTGGTAAGAAAACCATGACATTAACAAGTTCAGGAGGGAAACCCCAACATCCCTCCCTCCCGGCTCATTTTGGGGAATCTTGAGGCGTTCGAAGGCCAGAAGGATTTCCGTGTACTGCCTGTTCAAAAAAGAAATGATGTCCATGTCAGAAGTTGTCAGTTTGAGAAGTCGTTACGTTTTCGTCGTCTAAGGAGATTGCTGAAATCCTCTTTAGATGGGAATGAACAAATGACAAATAAACTACAAGAAATCAGGTAAACTAATTGCTGAGCAACATGATTGCTGCACAGAGACCCTGGCCTTGTACCACAGAGCAGGATCAGCGACTTATCAAGCCGACTCCAGGTTCAGGTCAGGATCTACTTCATTTCTTACCTATTCAAAACGGGTGCAGAAAAGGTTTCCAGATTGGAGAGCAGGACCATGAAAGTGCTGCCTTCCAGTCAATCAATGACTGAAGCAAATGAAAGAAATTAAGAGGACAGCAGTTGTTGAATTGCCTTTATTCTCTTCGCTGAGTTATATCATTAGGTTTTCCTTTCAATTGAAAATCTTTTGAGAAGTTGCAGAGTCTGGATGAGAGGAAATGAGTGTAGATGTTTACAATACCTCCATCTGGTGGACTAAAGTTCACCTCTAACTTTTTATTAGGAGCAGTTGATGCAAAAGCCAAAATATCACAGGTACGTTCATTTGACTGTAATATTGATAATCATATTTGTTTTTGTTTTTTCTTTCACAGGTTAATTCCTGTGTTACACTGACTCACATAGTGGATAACCAGTAAAAAAAACCCTTTAGTATTAAGTTAGCTGGATCTCTCATTCATGGTTCCCTAAAGGAAAAACAGAAAGCAAAGAAAACATAAATCACTACATGAATAATCACTAAAATATGAAACCCACACAGTGCCACAAAACTTAAACTAAGTCCTTGACGATGCTTGGAAGTTAAACGCAAGTCATAAAAAACAAACCAAAATGTATTAAGTATCAAGTTGATTTTAATTAATTTTGTTCAATAAAGACAATTTAAAACATTTTAAACAAATGCCTTTCTGCAGCACCTTCATTAAGCCATTACCTAGATTTGTATCAGTCCTGACCTGATCAACTGTACTTGCCAACACAAACAAAAAATCTCTGAAAGAATCATTCTGTCACACAGTAAAGGCTGAAGGGAAAAACAAATTTAAATATGACGGCAGATAAATTCTCCCGGCTGTCCAATACTGTCTTTCCCATTCTAATTTCAAAAGACATCAACAGTGGACTCACTGCTGCAGGCACAACCAATTTAACATCAACATGATAACAATTGCGCTGGTGGAGAAACGAGAAGGCCTCACTGTCGTCTCGTCGCCGTGGTCTCGCCTACTTGGGAAGTATGCAGCAGTTTGTTGGTGAAGGAGGAAAATCACGTCCAGCTTTTTCAGAGCAGGAAGTGACAGCAGGCAGATGTGGGATCGTCACGTATTTGGCCTCGTCTCTCATTCACTGATCAAGCATGAAGATTTGACGGCTCCACGCCGTTCCCTCTGGTTTCACTCTACAATCGGGTGACAAAAGGTTCGGCAGGAGATGATGAATCTGTTCAGGCCATCATTTTCTACATGTATTAAAACAAAAAAGTAGAACACAAAGAACACTTAGGAAAATTATGACTTTCATGCAGAGGACAGTAATAAGAAGGACGTCCGTCTCCGGATTGGACCTCATAGACAGAGTGCTTTGCTACTCCTGATATTTGAACTTGAGGGTTTGATTGTTCTCAATAGCTCTTCCATTAAGAGCCGGTGTTGACCTGTGTGGAATCATTCCTGCTCTGTAAGGACAAATGGACACCCTTCAAAAGCAACGCACACTAGCAAATAACCAGCTATTTCTTTTTTAAGAACTGAGATCTGTGGATTTCTCTTTTGCTATAAAGGCTAATTTTAAATGGTATCATAATGTCATTTTAATCTCTCTGCTGTTGGCTCTTCATCCATGAAGCTTCTGTTTCTACACCTCTGTGATTTGTGGTCATATTTCAGGCAATATTTAAGCTGCTTGATGCTTTACCTGTCTGCTTCATTTAGCTAAAGATACGTTGAAAAGCCAAACTTGCATGACCTTACATGTCAGTGTGACAAGACAAGCTTTTAAACAGGTCATTTAAATTTGTTTTAGCTTATTTTTGTTAGAGTGGTGGAAGAACAAAGGACAACAAAGCAGAACTTATTGAACAGAACAGTATCACTTTTTGACATTCTACTGCCTTGGCAACTCCAAGTCCCAGACCGTTAGTGTGTCCTGTGGTGTCCCACAGGGGTCAGTTCTAGGGCCTATGCTTTTCTCTCTTTACTTGCTTCCTTTTGGTAAAATCATTAATCGACATAACATTTCATTTCACTGTTATGCGGACGATTTGCAACTTTACATTAGAACGGGATCATCTTCTACTTCACCTCCGCTTACTGCGCTAACGTCCTGCCTGGAGGAGATTAAGACTTGGATGAACCATAACTTTCTTCAGTTGTGTCGTGATCCGTGTTTGTGTGTGTTTATTTCTGAGTTCTCTGTGTAGTCCTGTTCCCTGTGAGTCCTGTCTCTACGTCTTCCCCGTTAATTGTTTCCCAGGTGTGTCTCATTCCCGTGATTACCCTGTGTGTATTTAGTTCCACCTGTTGTCTGTGTTCCTCGTCGGGTCCTTGTCGTTGTCGTATGTATGTCAAACGTGTCTGTGTAGCCAGCCACTGCTAAGTCCTGGCCGGCTTAGCTCTTTGTTGTTTGTCTCGGCCGGCACAGTAGAACTGGGAAGTCCTGTGTCGGCGTCAACTCGCATTGTCAGTCATATTATCAGTTGCTACCGGTATTAGCTGAGTGCTACTTCTGCCATGCTGTCTGTTTGGACTGTAGAGCACCTTCATCAATAAAATCATCATCACCACAACCTGGGTGTCAGCGTCTCTCCTCACCTCCAAACCTCCACTTCATGACAAGTTGAACTGTTCCAAAACCGAGGCCATAATGATTGGAACGTCTCATCAAGTTCAATCTTCGACTCTTAGTATTTCATTCTCTGGACAAGACATTCCCATTTCCTCCATTGTTACAAACCTTGGAGTTCGAATGGACTCTCATCTCACATTTGAAAATCACATTAAGAACCTAAAACCTGTTTTTTTCATCTTTGCAATATTTCTAAACTTCGTTCATCTCTCTGCCGTTCTGATGCTGAGACCCTCATCCACGCCTTTGTCTCCTCCAGGCTCGACTACTGTAACTCGCTGCTCATTGGAGTCCACCGAAAACACCTTCAGAGGCTTCAGTACATTGAAAACAGTGCTGCCAGGATCCTAGTGAGAGCTCATAAATTTGATCACATCACTCCTCCTCTTTACGAGCTTCACTGGCTTCCTGTAACTTATATTCAGTATAAAATTGCATTTATCACCCATCACTGTCTGTATGGGACCTCACCGGACCACAGGATTACCTGAAGCCAATGGGCTTCTTACTTACTTACTTACTTACTTCACATTCAACTTCTAGACCCATACAATCCCAAGCCTGCAATTTTCTTCACCTTCCTCGATGAAGACTAAGGACTATGGGTGATCGAGCCTTTGCTGTGGCTGCTCCTCGTCTATGGAACTCTCTCCCAGACTATTTGAGAGCCTTGCAATTATTGTCCGATTTTAAAACTGGCTTGAAAACTTTGCTTTTTAGACAAGCCTACTCCACTTTTAAATGACAGTCTTTTTTTTGTAATTGCTTTTGATTGTTGATTTTATGTTTTTAGATTCACCATGTAGCACTTTGAGAATTTTATTAATGAAAAGTGCATTATAAATTAAATTGATTATTCTTATTATTATTAATTACTGAGTCTAACCAGCTGATGTTAGCTGGTTAATTAGCACGCCTATATCTACAAACTTAGTCTGCCAGGTTACAAGATGTGCTGCTCAGGCCTTGTACAAATCCATCGCTCATAGATGGTGGTGCTCCTTTTGTTTCCAGATCATGCCTTCCCAAGTATTTGACTTTCTTTCTTGTAAAAGTTTCGTGGTGTTGAAAAAGAAACGGGTTTAAAACAGACGGAGAAAATTCCGGTCCCTTCTGAATTTTCTGACATCTTTTTATCAGAAGGGTTTGCATATATTAGTGAGTCACTAGGAACCTTTGATTTTTTAAAGAAAATAAATTGTTTTTGTTTTTGAGAAATTTTTTTTTTTGGCTCTATTCATAAGTTCTCTGTGTTGCCTGGATTGTTCCTGTAAAGAAAAATGTCCTCAGAAGTTTGCTATGTCTGATTTTATACCACATACAAAAAACAAAACTTTGAACAACCAAGTAAAATTCGACTTAATTTTTTTTTAAATTCAGCATGTGCCGATTCCCAGAAAATGTCATCTCGGGGCTCTGTTGTAATAGAAGAGTTCCTGTCTTAGGAGTCTGTGCTGATTGCATCAAGTCTTTGACTTTGCGCCAATCCCTCCTCCTGAGCAAGCATGTAGTGCGAGTTGAAAGGACTACAGGAGGAAACTTCCTACAGACCCAGGCTCAGTAATAATGTGAACGACTTGGGTGGTTGGAAAGACAAAGCAGTCGCACAAACACACAGAGTTACTGGTCCAAAAATACTCTTCCTGGTAAAGAAAAAGGTGAGATTAATCTCAATCCTGGTGAGAAATGGCTAAATGGAAAGACTCTAATAAAATCTATAGGATGGAGAACAGATGCTGTTATACAGCAACAGTAGAGTCTTCAGTGGCCATTTCCAAAAGTGAGACAAGGTTAGAGAGGGAGAAATGGGCCAAAGTGTACCATCTATAATACGACGCTACTGGCAGCAGTAGCTCAGCTGATTAAACACAGAGAAGCTGGGGCAGGTGCAGCTTCTTTGGAGAGAAAAACAAGTCGTGCACATAAAAACAGTGACTGAACACACCGTGTCTAGTCTTCTGTCAGCGTGCAAGCATCCTCCATAAACACGTTCCTTTTGCTGAAATATTCATTATAACACTTTGTGATAGTTTAATGAAGAAAAGTGGAAACTGTTGATTTATGTTGAAAATGAGCATTTGTGGTAAACTTGGTTATATGTAAGCTACTTGCACTGTAAAACATAATTAATTATTCTTACTTGGGGAAAAAAAAGAATACTCGGTGCCTCAAAAGGTTTTACTTTTCATTAAATTAACAGGTGCAGTAAAATGAACTCCTGTAATTATTTCTTGTGTAACTTAAGCTAATTTAATAAATCTGAACATGTTGCAATTGCTTAAAAGGCATCCAAAGCTTAATTTTCTTGTATATGTAAACAATCTTCAACGCTTTCTGAAGGCACATTTTTATAACGTGAAGCTACTTGTATTTAAAATGACTTTCTTGAAAGAGTTCAAAACTCCTGCTTTTTATTTGTTTCCCTACTCAAACTCTGACAGATAATATAGAAAGCAGGGATGGTTTGCTCAGTTTATTTCAGTAAAACAAACACGATGTGCAGCTGCACCATCAGGCAGACATGGAGATGAACATACAACTCACTCATGGTGTTCAAATGTAAATGCCAAAGAAAGCCATTAAGAGTTGTGCTGGTTTGAAAATAGCCTTTTTCTTGATGAAGCAACTGCATAGATGAAGTTACACTTTTCACCTTAAACATCCATCCATCCGTTTTCCTAACCCCTCATCCCACTGGGGTCGGAGGTTTGCTGCTGAATATCTCCAGCTTTCAACGGGCGAGAGGTGGGGTCAACCTGGACGGGTCGCCAGTCCATCGCTGCACCTTAAACATTTTAAAACAGGTTTTTGTGATGAATAAGAGCATGGCTTAATTAGTTGCTGCTGCCAGTGGCACAAAAAGGCCCTCAACTTATTTAAATCAAGTGCTTAGTACAACTGTGTAAATAATAATAATAATAATAATAAAAAAAAATTAAATCCACTTAATTAGTTTGATCAAAGTCAACATTGTAATTCAAAATACACACAAATTTTCACTGGACATAGTTTGTGTCGAGCCGTGGTCACTCATCAAGTTGGTTTCTGATGAAACCACCACCGCCTGGGCTTGAATAAAAAATGTTTAAATTACATTCGGAGTTGCTGCTGTACCTAATGTGCTGCTGCTCATTTGACTATAATTACAATCAGTTGGTAAACAGTACTTGTTTAAATCTACATTCAAATAGTTTATTATGCATCACACATGGCAGGTTGTAAGAAAAGAGGCATTAGACGACACATTTCAACCCTTCATCTAGTTATTAATGCTTCATTTGCAGCTTCTTTCTTTCACTTACAATGTGTGCAACACAGCTTTTTGGGTCAACTTCAATGCAACCACAGATATGGACAATTCTCACCATCACAGTCGATCACAAAATGGTTTTCCTCATTGTATGGCTGTCAGCAAAAACAAATGACTAAACAACGGCACAATATCTCTCCTAACGAGCTGAAAAAACCTTAGAAATTGAATTTACACAAATACATTTGACAATGGTTCCTATCCTATCTTATCAAGACGGCACATTTCCAGGGTAACGTTCCTCCGCTCTGGTCTTGTGGGAGCTCTCTTGGCCAAATGAATCAATAAACGCTTTGGGAATAACTTACAATAATCCTTTGATTTAGTCCTTCAAATGTTTACATAGCAACCTATCACTTCCTCTGCTCCCAGCTATGCAATAACTGGAAGTAGAGGAAGTGGAAAAAATTCATTTATTATAAATCAATGCTTTAACACAAGGTCGCTGTTCAATAGGTAAACTAAACAAAAGTGTCCTACATGGACCACATCAGGATCCGTACATCTACTGCTGATGAACTAATCACTTCTCCTGATTAGGGGCAAACATGAACAAATCTTTAATCAAAGGTGCAATCAGTCCATAAAAAATAAAAACCCTGAAAAATGCCAACAAAAGAAAATTACAAAACAAATTTATATTTAAAAAACCAGTTTAATCAGAAATTATATTTCCATATTCAAAATGACTGCTCTATGTGATGCAGAATAACTTAAACCACCTGATTGCAGTTAAACGTCTTGATGTTGTTTAATACAGTAACAGTCAAAATGAAAACACACCATATGTCAATTGTATATGTGGTTCTTGAGTCATTTAAATAGAAATAACTACATAAATCCACAAAATATGTACTAAATGCACAAAAACCTTAAAATTAAACAGCTGTACCATGATTGCATGATAAACTAAATCGTTAATCTTGGTGAACACCAATAGTAGGTCATGAAAAAGTTGTTCTGCTAAAGTCAATACAAAGTTAATACTTCTACAAAGTAAAAGTGTTTCATTCTTTAAAAGAAATGTGGCTGTTTCAACCATGTTCTGTCAGATGACAATATTTGATTTTTTGTTAATTGTATTATGTTTTTATCATGCAAACCACTTTCAGATGCTCTGCTGCTAAAATGTCAAACAACCTGACTTTGTTCACCACTGCAGGTTTTTAAAGCTCCACTTGTTTTGCATAAATAATGTAATCTGATCAATAACTTGGTTTGACACATAAGGCTTTGCTGGACCACAGTAAGGATTCTCATGACAATGAGCTGTGATACGTTTAGTAACAAGGGCTATTGCAACCACAGCAGTAATTGCCACTCTAAACGGACATCCCCTTTAATAGCTGGAGTTGGTGATTTAGGTGGTGGAAAGAAACGGATAAATGGAGACCTATAAAAGCTCTCTCCGAAGCGTAATGTCTGTCCGACGTTTAAGGACATCCAGCAAGGCCTTTCCCAGCCTATCTGCAGCGAATCATAAAAATCTCACCGCTCACTTCAAAGTACAGCCTATACAGGAAATCGCTTTGAAGGATCTCTGAGGATAAGTGAATCTCAAAGAAGAGAAACTTTTCCATCTAAGAGTATCCATTGGTTATCTTAAGGCGCAGCTTTACAGAACAAAGGAGTGGAATGGTCTTCCTTGGTGAAATCCAACAGTATAGTGCAATAGACTTTACATTTTAGTTGGTGATTACTCTGGTATTACCACAGGCGTGGTGAATGAAAGAAAGATGGAAAACCTCGGGTGATTTTTCTTTTATTATTCCTGATATGTCCCTATCGCCTTCCGTCTGTGATCATGGCGATGCCTCCCTTTTTAGTAAAGACTGAACGTTTGTTTCTGATTTTTGCAAATGGTGTGCATTAGTCTTATCTAAGAATATTGGATTGTGTATTTTAATTCAGTCTGGAATTTGCTTTTCACATTTTTTAAGTTTTATCTTCTTGGATAGAACGACTCTTTGGCCCTCTTTCTATTTCTGAGCTAGCTGCGATTGATTTGTCATTCATGCATCTAAATTAAGAGCACATTTCCATTATACACTTCCTCCTCCATACTTAAAAAATCCTCCCTGGTTGGAAATATTCTTTATTTTTCTACAAAACTGTTTCTAACCCTACATTTTCTACAACCTGTACTAATATCCTCCTCTTTCTGCCAATAAAATGACAGGGGGGATCGTTGGGATGTCACTTTCCAACGATTGTGGATTTGTTCTAGTTTTCTTCTCAGAGATTTCTTACAAAATAGGAATCTGTTCTGTTTTAGTTTTTCACAGTTTCCTGCACAGAGCAGTTTCTCTAAAGCTAGAGCTGCCTCAGTGTGAAAGATGCTTCATTTGGCCAGCACCTTTAGTGCATGCAGGTAAATAAGAAGAGATTCCCCAGTGAAGCAGTCTGCAGCATGAAGAAGCAGTAAACAGATTTGTCAGCTGCACATCCATGATGCAAACCTGTTCATTCCACCACACGTTGATCTGATTTGAGTTCTGCTGAATACATTGGAGTACAGTGACATCTTTGTCATGTTCTTGAAACCAGTTGAGCTGTGAGACATGGTGCAACACTGTCCTTGAAGTAGCCGCCGTCATGCCCTCCAAGGAATAAAGGTGTAAAGAAAATGGATTCAGCTGGTGTGAATTGAAAGCCCGGCTCCTGTGTGGTGGTGGGTTAGTATTCTGCTTGCTTCAAGGTTCTACGTGTTGAAGGTTTAGAGCTCGTTCGCAGTGATCTCAACCCGATATGTAAATTCTCTTAGCAATCCCTTACAAACTTGAGATACAGTTAAAACTCAGAGTGAATCAGCCGATCCTGACCAGCCCGACTGGCACCAACAACGAGGTAAAATTCACATAAATCCTCCCCAGCTGCCTCCTTTCGTTGGGTCTGCCAGAAGTCTCATCCTAATGCGATATTCCAGGAACACTTCGTAAGAAACGCGCCTTTACAAGCTGTCCAAACCACTTCCGTTCCTGCTCTTTCTCTCCGTTAAGAGAAGCCAAAGTTGTGATCCCCTCTGAAAGGGGAGATCAGCCCCTGTCCCAATGAAGCTTATTCTGGTTGCTTGTCTTTGTCACCTCATTCTTTCAATCTTTACCCACGGCTACAGTATTGAAAGTGAGAAAGTAGATAAATTTGATAAATGAAACGTGAACTGCCTTTCGTTTCAGCCCTTTCTTAACCACAGGCCAGTGTAGCATTTGCTCCACTGCTGAAGATGCTGTAAAATTGACCCCAGAGACTGTGAAATTTTCACGGCACGATGTGACTTTGACTGTCGCCGTAACCTTGAAGCAAAAAAGGGTTGTTGCTTTTTTGTTGGCTGCTCATGGGTCCGAGCGTGTGCTTGAGTGGCTAGGAATGACTGCGCTACGCCAAAGACAATTAAATGGTTCACGGAAGAGAGAAGAGGATCTGTGAATTGCTGATGACCTGTTAGAGAGACTCAGAGTCTGGGTTCTGTCTGAAGAAATCTATTCCCCGAACTCACCAACAACCACTGCTACAGGTGCTGCCTGAAGCTGATGAGAAGGAGCTAATAAAGGAGCAGGGGAATGAGGCATGCGATGTACTAGTTGTGAATGAAGCAGCTGTAAGGACAAGGCTAAGTAGGTATAATCCACTCGTATATTTGTAGGCGTACAGTTGGAGCAATGCTTTGATGCATTGTGTAAAAAAATACTTTTTCAAGACTTTTACTGTTCCAAGTCGGTTAGGATTTCTAAAATGATTCTGACTTCCTGGCTGATGTCTTAAACTGTTGCTTCACGTTTCTCCAATTGTATTTTGTTATAACTCTATATCTTCACCCCATCAACACAATTTTGAGTGAACTTAGTTTGGATGGTTTGATTCTCAAGCCTGTTTAGTTCCATATGTTATGATGATCAAGCTCAGTTTTAATTTTCTGTCAACACACGACAAAAATGAGTCTTTCTTTATCGATGCTTTTGATACTATCTCTAGTAGAAGAATTTACAGCCATGAAGAAAGGTAAAATTACCACACACTTTGGTACTGGCGGACTTTACAGACTGCTACCAAACAGGAAACGGGCAGGAAGACGGAGGAAGACTTGCACCAAAAGTATCGAGGTCAGGAATCAAACCCAGTTAAAGTTTGTAGCCTCTGTACGCGTGTCGCCCGCTCTGCCACAGCGTCCAACACAACCAGCTGTAACATCACTGCATCTCTCCTAGAAACAGCATCCTGGTGATTAGACTGTACTTCTACACACACATGCATGGTGAGAAAGCGGCAAAGGGAAGCAAAATGGAATAAGAAAAAAAAAATCCCTTACAATCTACCCTGTACACAATAAAAATAAAGATACAAGCAGAGTTCTCTGTAAAACTATGATTTGTTTGAAATACTCCTATAACACTGATGGTTATCGTTGCAGTATTAACTGCTTGCTGACTGTTTGTCTCAGGCTGTTTGCTTCGCCCACTCTTGTTTCAGTGTGGCACTTTATTGAAGAAATAAATGGAACTGCATATACCATCTACTTTATCCATTGGGCTTTGGCTGAGGGAATTATTGAAGCATATTGGATTCATAGATCATTGTTACCAGCCCGCGGCTTCAAGTATCATTAATATTCCGACTGTAAAGATCACTGAAGTGTTCCCCTGTTCCTTCTGGGTTATTACAATGTTTTTCTCAGCTTCGAGATTTTTTTTCCTTTCGTTTGCTGGCTTTGAAAAATAGTGTAAAGTTAATATTTTCTTTTTTTCTTTCTTCTGGAATTCAGTTTGCAGAATTACATTAGTCTTTAGCTACCGGTAGGCGTTGACTGCAAAGTGATAAAAAGTTTTTATCAAGGTCTCTCTCTTCTATGAACAGTCAGTTTAGTAAAATGCACTTATGATGAGAAACTGGAAATACTGTATGTTCTTAGAGAGCATGCAGCATTTATGTTTAAATTTTTATGGAGTCTATTTTTATTGTGCATATTGAACTATAAGACTTTGTTAAAAAAATGTCTGTTTCTGATCTGACTTTGCACAGTTTCTATTGCAGACCTTACACACTTCCATCCTGTCCTTTAATTCGCCATCAGTGCTACCTGAAAACATTTGATAAATTAATCATTTTTTTGACATCCTGGGCAACTTTTTGCCATTGTGCCAAACCACTTTCAGTTCTAAAATGTGAAACTGAACAGATTTTCAGACTTTGTGCAAACCACTGTGCTCATTTGCATTTTTTTAGATAGACTTTACCCTCATCTAATGGAATTTCAGGATTTATAAACTGTGATGAATGACTTTGGCCATGTTAAGTCTTGAGGCAAAATCATCCTTTCAAAGAGAATATAAGAGATGAAAATGAACTGCAAGGATTGATAGGAATTTGCCTTTCAAACAGAATGAAGCTGAGATGAGAAAGGAGGAGCGTTTGGGGAAACAACTTCTGGTTTTTGTGAAACTTCAGTCTTTTGTGTAGGGAGAGTCTGTCATCCTACTGTACAGAGAGTCTTTAGATGCATTTTGTAGTGCAGGTCAATGGACTGAACATTTAATAGTGCTATGATCCATTTTTAGTTCAAACAGGTTTCCTGCCAATATATAAAATGGCAGTGTTGTAAATCTACTGTAACCACAGCAACTTGAATGGTGACAGAAATATTTGAAGCTTGTTGACCTTGGATTGGGTTTTGCCTGCACAGTATAACACTTCTAACATATGCAAAGAACTAGGGCTGTAGTGATGCACTAATCTCACAATACAATATGATACGTCAGTGTTTCTCAACCTTTTTTGGCCCAGCGCCCCCCAAGCCCTTATCCAGGTCCCTCACCGCCCCCCACCAAAGAATTTGTAGGCTACTTTGCACTGACCATTATTGTATCATTAATATTACTGTCACTATTGTAGATGTTTTGATTTTCATGCTTGTTTCTGTCCATCCATCCATCCATCCATTTTCTTTGCACCCTTGTCCCTTAGAGGGGTCGGGAGGGTTGCTGGTGCCTATCTCCAGCTGACGTTCCGGGCGAGAGGCGGGGTTTGCCCTGGACAGGTCGCCAGTCTGTCGCAGGACAACACAGACACGGACAGGACACACAACCACGCACACCTAGGGACAATTTGGAGAGACCAATTAACCTAACAGTCATGTTTTTGGACTGTGGGAGGAAACCGGAGTAC